>QLOY01001904.1:0-12758 GCA_003313965.1 Megacollybia marginata
CTCAGATCTCGGTACAAAGAGTTCTCGCCACCACCCTCACCATCGCCATCATTTTCCCATCCTCACTTCTATCCCCATCACCACTCCTTCGAGGACAGGCTGACTGGACAGATTGTTGATTTTAGACATTTGCAATATCTAGGAGAGTCCGAAGTCGCATTCAAAGCTCAGGTATCTCAAACCTCAGAATTCATTGTGGTGAAGTATGTGGAGGAATATGGGGAAGAAGTTCATAATCTTCTACACGAGCATAACTTTGCACCAAGACTTCGCTACTTTGGAAAGCTTGGATGCACGAACTGGTGGATGGTTGTCATGGACTACGTAGATGGCAAAACATTGCAGGAATCGTATGGACATGGTGACATTCCAGATAACATTGTTTGCCAGGTCAAGAGTGGTCTGGAAATCCTTTGGTCGCAGAATTTCGTGTATGGTGACCTCCGACGCCCGAACCTTGTTCTTGACCAGAAGGAGAATGTGAAGTTTATCGACTTCGATTGGGCAGGGAAGGAGAAGGAAGTATGTTATCCACTTTTGCTTTCAGAAAGTATCACCTGGGCCCGGGGTGCCAAGCCAGCTCATCTGATTTTGCGTGTCCATGATGAGGAGATGTTTAACAAACTGTAGGTTAGTTCCCAATCAGTTGTGCTTTGTATTTTGCGGGAATTCAATGGATTTGCGGAATCACAATTTTAATAACACATCCCATCTGTCGAACAAGACTAATTATAAGACAGTTGAAATTTTGTGAAGAGTTACAGATCTCGTAGTCAATGAGGCCAGCATAACACTAAGCGCCTCCCCACCCGAGCTAGCACTCCTTCCGCAAACCTGTGCAGCAACACCATACGCCTGTTCCCCCTAGAAAAAGACCTAGGTCGTGTTGTTAAGCATGTAGTCCATCTCAGTCAGAAGAGGAAGAGAATAAGCGAACCTCGCGTCAGAGAATCTCCCCCTCCCACTCCCCTCTATCTCTTCCGGACCAAGAAGAACGGTGCCATTGCGAAACACCTCCCCTTCCTTTACAACCGGTCCGTCGGACTTGGACCCTCATCCACCCCTTCCTCTTCCTCCGCTTCGAATTCCGAAGGATCTGCCAAAGGCGGGAACTTGCCTCTTCCCTGCCGTCGTGCGAGCGATGGTGAGAAATGCTCGTCACCCTCTTCGGCGCTCTCGTATTCGTCTTCTGATAGACTCTCAGTTGGGGAATTGGATATGAGAAAGGATCCGATCTCTGGCCCCTTCGGTACTCTCTGAGTGTCAGGAGACGCCGTATGAGCTCTTAGAGGCTCTGTCTCCACCCCGCGATTGGTCCATAACACGTTTGGTATCTTACCACTTGATGGATTTCTCGGTACTTAAAGTTTATCGGTAGTACATCTGCAAGAGACCTGTTGGGTAACAAGCAGAGGAACAAACAACAAGTTGGATCATTGCGTCTCACGAAACAATGCGCTGTTGGAATCGTGTAAGTGGTATTCTGCCTTACCAATTCCTGATCTAGAATTCCGCCGTCGCCATTATTTCGCATACCAGAAATGCCAGTAAGTAATGATTGTGTCGTGGACACAAACGAAAGGCCATGTATTGGCTCCTGCAAACGGCGCTGCTGGGATTTAGCATTAGCTAGGATTGTTGGACCAACCGATACCTTTGACAATGCACAGAAGAACCATCTTGCTCTTGTTTGATTCGGCCTGTCGGCCTGTTCAGCTTTGGGCTTGCTTCTGATGAGATCTCATCAGTCGGGAATTGAGCCCCCGTCATTCAAGATGTGGATGGTAACGTGACCTTCAGACGCGTTCTCTCAACTTCCATTCAATGGCCGACATATCCAACTTGTTGCTTGCATCTCTGCAATCATCTACCAGAAAGCAAGCAGAGACGAGTCTTTCAGAGCTCAGCGTTCAACCAGGCTTTCTTTCACATTTATCAAGTCTCATTCTCGACCCAACAAAGGACCGCGCTGTCAGATTGGCTGGCAGCATCTACCTCAAAAACATCGCAAAACTAAGATGGGAAGACATAGGCTATACCATGAAACACTTCATAATCGTTATTTAGCCCTCATCAGGATGTTCAGCCTGTCTCGGATGCAGACAAAGCTTCACTGCGATCTCAACTAGTGCCTGCCATGATCCGATTCGCTGATCCTACAGAAAAACAAATCTGTATTCAAATTGCAGAGTCAGTTTCATTGATCGCAGAACTCGATTTTCCAGAGAAATGGCCAGATCTCATCGATGTCAGTATTTGTGTCCTCTCAAGTATCGTAGCTAACTCTCACCCCAAAGCAACTAGTAGCCTCACTCAGACGCCAATTACAATGTTAATCTGGGTGTTTTACAAACCGCACACTCAATATTCCGTCAATGGCGCGCTCATGTCCGCTCAGATCAGCTCTTCACAGAGATCAACTTTGTCATTTCCAAATTCACAGTGGATCCTTTTCTGCAAATATTCCGCATGACAGCATCGTTGTCGCTCAAACCAGATACAAACCCATCGCTGTCTGCGGGTGGCAACTATTCACTGTTGGCCGAAAATATGGTCATCTTGGTAGAGATTTACTATGACTTTACGTGTCAAGATCTTCCTCCAGCTCTTGAAGGCACTCACCTCGAGTTGTTCGGTCCAGAAGGGTAGTTCCACAACTTTCTGGTTTGGCAATCTGGTCTTCTCAAAGGCGACGTACGCCATAACCATAGCACGTCTACTTACTAACACAATTTATAAGATACCACTCCATCTTTGCTTTCACGAATTAAAATGGCCATTCTTGAAATCGCCGAGCTGTTCGTGAAGATGTATTCAGAGCAATATCAAATTTCAAGTGCTGGCCCAAGATTCATTCAAGACATATGGGGACTAATTGGATCAAATACTCTGCTTAGCATCGGTGATGACCAGCTCGTGTCCCAATCCTTGCGTTTCGTATCCGCAACCATTCGCACCGGCTTCTACAAAGACATGTTCTCTTCGCGCGAGACTATATCTTCCATCGTGGAGGGTGTTGTCGTTCCAAACGTGAATCTCCGTGAACATGAGGTGGAACAGTTTGAAGATGATCCTCTAGAGTTCATTCGGACTGATCTGTCACTAACCGATCTGGCCACACGTCGCCATTCCGCTGCAGATGTACTTCAAGCCCTCGTGGCCAGTGGTTTCGAAAAGGACACGACAGAGATTGTTTTGGAATGGGTTCACAAGGGGTGCAGCAATACAAAGCCGACGTGTCCGGAAGCTGGAAGTCTAAAGACAGCGCAATATATCTTGCAGCTAGAGGGACAACCACACAGGTGAGGTGTCATCACCTGCTTCTTTCGTGGAACCTGACGTGTCCTAGTCTGGAGTGGCGTCGACGAATGCTTTAGTTGATGTAAACCACTTTTGGTTCAACAGATTGGTACAGGCAGCTATGTCGCATCTACCTATGCAGCTATCACTATCGACAGAGTCCTCTTCATCAAGCAGGGAAACCGATTATTGTAAGATTCCTCTCGATGACTCTAGGAACATGGCTCACATTCCTGCAGATTTGGTCAGGCAGACATTCATGATTTCGCCTATGACCTGGTAGAAATCCTACTTAGTAAAATTGCATCTGCAGGCGTAGCAGAAAAGATTGCTGAGAACGATCATCTAATGAAATGCATGTCTTGTGCTCTACTGTAGATCAGCGTCTAACCCCTTCTTAGGTGTCATGCGTGTGATTCTAACAGCTCGTCAAACTCTGATACCTCGCTTTGAGCATACGCTGAATCGGCTCATGTCAATCCTCGGTATCACATCCAAAAATCCTTCCAACCCTTGGTTCGATCAGTTCATATTTGAGAGTATTGCTGGTCTTATACGGTACTGTTGTGTTCATTTTCCTCTCCGGTGGCTCATTCTTGGCAAGTTTTGTTGTAGCTGGAAGCCCACCCACACTCTCGGTATTCGAACAGACTCTTTTTGGTCCCTTTACGATTACAGCAAGACATTGAACGTGAGTATACTTGGTCTCTCACATCTTTTGTCTCATTCCCCCCAGAATACATTCCTTATGTCTTCCAAGTCCTTGCACAGATGTTGGATTTGCATACCTCTGACTTTCCGTCAGAGTACCGAAGTTTACTCCCCTTCCTTTTGACGCCGCCAATCTGGCAACAGAAGGGTAGTGTCCCTGGGCTGGTCAGACTACTTAGAGCATATTTAGCCAGGGATAGCAAGCAGATGGTGGCCAGTGGCCAAGTTGCATCCGTTCTTGCCATCGTGCAACAACGATTGATCCCGTCGAAACTGAATGATTCATGGGGCTTTGAGCTTGTGCAGGCTGTCATGCAACACGTGTCCCCATATGTTCATTTCCTTGAATGAGGGTCAAAATTGATCGTTGCTCTAGGAGTGAACTGCGACAGTACTTTAGAGCCGTCATCATGACCCTGTTGACTCGGATGCAAACAAGCAAGACGGAAAAATATGTAATATTGTTCTCTAAATTCCTCTTGTTCACGATGGCAATCCAAAATGACAGATTGACATCCAACTATGTTATTCAGACGATCAAGGATATCCAGGCAGGGTGAGTTGTGGCAAATTCATTTGGTGTTGACTCATGATCACAAAGCTTGTGGGCTCAGATCTTAACTAATTTTGTGATACCCCAAGCACCGAAACTTCCTCCTAAGGAACGAAAGCTGGCAGTAATTGGCTTGGTGCATATGCTTACGGAGAGCAGCATTATGAGCCAAGAGCCAAGTGTGCAAGCATGGTAGGTGGACACCCTTTAGATTGTTGTGACCTCATCTTTCTCTTCTTAGGCCTGCCGCATTCACATCTCTCGTCAAACTCTTCAGCGAACCTCACCATCTCGTTTCGTCCATCTCCGAAGACGATCCAGATGCTGGCATCACACAAGTGGATTACGAAGAACAAATGGCTGGATACCAAGCGGCCTACTCCAAACTTGCAGCATCCGAGTCGAAGGAAGTCGATCCTGTAGCATATGTCCCTAATCCTCAGGAATTCGTTGGACAAAAGATGGTCACCTTTGCGAATTCGAATCCAGCAAAGGCCAGAATGTTGATATCGGTGGCGGACATACAGGTGGTACGTCCTTTTGTGGAGGCATTGGAAGCAGCAGGATACCCACTGGGCCTATAAATTATAATGAAAAATAGATGATTTGAGACGCGGAGCTCATTCCGAGTCACGTTTTTTGCTTCCTGTCTTGATTTCTTCCACCGACAAACAGAACATTTCTCTATGCGTGATCCATCATACATCTGCAGCTTACGGATAAGATGAAGGAAACTGTCTCGCACCAGGCGCCTAAAGTGATGTAGGTCACAGGCTTGAAATTTACAAGTACCTGACTCGCGCATAGTAAGAAACTGCAATTCAGCCTTCTAAACACCAGGATACGGTCAAGATATCTGAATTTGAAGTTACGCACCGTGATTTGTACACCGTTGTGGACAGAGTCCCAGTCAAAGACGGTGTTCTCGATCGTCATCTGGTGCGTGTAAATACTTTGATATGACTCGAATTCATATGTCGTTCAGGGAACTAGTGAGAAGAACGCCTTCTGCGAGACTTGTGGCCAATCGTCTGTCAACTGTGTTGGCCACTACGCCTATATCAAGCTCGTAGTCCTGGTCTTCCATATTGGCTACTTCAAGCATACAATTGGCGTCCTACAATGCATATGCAAAGTTGGTTTGTTGTTGAATCAGCTATCTGGTGTCTTACCGTCACTCTAAAGACCTGTGCTCGTGTTCTTTTGGACGAAAGATCCCGTCGATCTTTCCTCAAACGTTTCTGCTGTCCAAACCTCGAAAATATCCAACGTCAAGCTCTGTCCAAAGCTGTCAATTCCGCTGCTCGAAAAGTAGTCTACTGTCCTTACTGCTCTGCCATAAATGGCGCGGTAAAGAAAGCCGGAGCTTTGAAAATCATTCACGACAAGTTCCGCGCTAAAAAGACTGCTAACGATTTGGAGAAATGGAAAAAGACTTTCTCTGCCGCGGTCGAGGCTCAGAAGGAGCTAGGAATGTATCTCAATAAAGCTGTACATGAATCCATTGAAAGTGCTGGATCTCTTCTGAAGAATCTCAGACGAGGTATGTTTATTTCATTATCTGTCTGCATCTTATTATCATCAAGGACTGCGAATTGTTAGGCATGGTTCCTTCCATTGGGCGGCCAGAGGAATTCATATGGCAGTACATCTCTGTCTCCCCTGTTTGTATCCGACCATCCATAGCTCAAGACGGCGCCTCCACTGAGGACGACTTTACAGTCAAGTTGACAGAAATAGTGTTTACCAATGCATTGATTAAGCAAGGGTTGGCAAAGGGAGCGCTGACTAGGTATAGTTGTCTATCATGTGTCATAGAGTCAGTCTGCAACATCTCATCCATCATATTGATACTCAATGTCACAAAAGGTCAAAGTGAGACCGTGGAGGACGTTCCGCTTGAATGAGTGTGTCTGTGGTCCATACAATGCTGATTTTGACAGAGATGAAATGAATCTTTGTAAGTGAGGTCCTTCCGTTCTCCGTCCCTAATTCAACTGTCAATAGATGTACCCCAGACGGAAGAAGCCCGAACTGAAGCTCTCGAACTCATGAGTGTCAAACATAACCTTGTAACGCCTCGAAACGGTGACCTCGTCATCGCCGCCATCCAAGACTTCATCACAGCCTCCTTCCTACTCTCCCAAAAAGACCAATTCTTTGATCGTAGACAATTTACTCAGATATGGTGCTACCTCGCCGCCAACATGCAGATCGACATACCTCCACCTACCATAATCAAACCTGTTCGCTTGTGGACAGGAAAACAGATCTTCAACGTCTTGATGCGCTCCAACAAGCAATTGAAAGTTTTGGTCAACGTCGAGTGCAAATGTAACAAGTGGGAGGAAGCCAAAGCTGCCAATTTTCCGCCACGGCTAAAGCTTGTACCTGATCTTTCGCCTAATGACGGATGGCTGGTAATCGTGAACAGCGAAATCATGTGTGGCGTCATGGATAAAGCGACAGTAGGCAGTGGAAAGAAGAAATCAATATGTGTCATTTTGAGGGATTATGGACCAGCTGAAGCAGCAGCTACAATGAATCGTTTGGAGAAATTAGCTGCACAGTGGTTAGGTGCGACCTTACACTTTTTGAAATGATCGCTGAAAGGGTGGTCAGCCAATTTCGGGTTTTCTTTGGGCATTAACGATGTCATTCCTGGTCGTGAGCTAACTGCACAAAAGGACAGCCTGATCGAAAAGGCCTACTCGGTTTGTCTGGACAACATTGCTGAAGCCAAAAAAGGTTGCTTGAAGAACAAACCTGGGTGCAATCAAGAACAGACACTCAAATCGGTCATTTCACGCACCCTGTCTGATGTTCGAGAGGCTGTTGGTAAAATTTGTATGAAGGAACTCAGTCGTCATAATGCATTGATAATGGCTACTTGTGGTTCTAAAGGTCGATTTCTGTTTTGCAGACTGGTCCACAAACTGACGCCCGTAGGTTCCGTAATCAATGTCTGTCAGATGGTTGCTTGCGTCGGACAACAAATTATTGCAGGGCATCGTGTCCCCGATGGCTTCCAGGACCGCTCTTTGCCCATTTCCCAAAGAAATCCAAAGAGCCTCCATCCAAGGGCTTCGTCCGTAACAGTTTCTACACTGTTCTAGTGGCGACCGAATTCCTCTTTCATGCAATTTCAGGACATGAGGGTTTGGTTGACACCGCTGATGTCGTGCATGAATCCTGAAATTTAAAGGCATGTAAAACAGTCCCTAATGAAGTATAGATAACACAGCCAAAATTTATACTTCTACTCGAGAACAATCTCCAATAACTGGAAGGGTTGATTCGAAACCTGGAGACAAGACTTGACCCATTCCGGTGCTTCACTCTCCCATTGCACCAACCACTCCGCATTGTACATCGCTCTGGGAAGTCCACACACCGCAATGGTAGACTGTTGTCTGGACTTTCGGAGTCGCGGTGTTGGATTAGCCCCCCCCCACTGCCTTCAGAAAATGGTCCTTCATCTTGTCGATTACCTTCATATAGGCCGTCACGTCTTTAGATCTCCATGCGCATTCTTTCACAAAAAACACCGGAATGTTGGTCTCTTCAACAATCTGCATATCATCCTCGTCAGAGGACTGGCCATCGACACCGAGTCGCTTGACAACATCTTGAAGATATTGAAATTCTCGAAGTCGAGGGCGATATTTGGGGTCCATTTGAGCAAGATGGATCATTTTATCAACGGTTTCCTTCCTCTTATCAAATAGCTAGGGGACTCGGAGTGTGGTTGTATATGGGTGTAATAATCGTACGCACCCTTTGTTTTCGTGATCTATTGACTGTTCTTGCCTGCTTACTTCGCTGGCTTGTTAGTAGCCTTTCCACAGCATCCTCCTCTGTCTCCAATTCGCCATTGATTACCTTACAGCCGCCCTGGACCCATACATCACACACTTCCTTCACCTTACGGAAGAAAAGCTCTTGTAGAAACCGGCTCTGAACATCTGGTACATCTTGCCAGTATGTTTCCTCTCTGAGATCCCTAAAAGTTTTTATTAGTTGCTCGATGATCTGGCTGTTCCAGAGGGATTTCTTCCAGCCCTTGCCAAAATAGAGCTGTATCTTGTTCGTAGGACCTTTACCAGTGCCAAAATCAAAATCGCGAACTTTGTCTTCGTCTGCTGGCTGGTATAGAAGGAAATCGTGCATGACATTGACATCGTATGTAGTTTTCCAGACGTGCAAGACAAGATTCTGATGATGCGTCGAGCTCAACTGGCAAGAAGGAAGCAAGGAGCCAACTTACATCGACTCTCCTAGATGCGAACAGATTCATTGTAGCTTTTTGCTCTCGAATGATGTCCTTTTTGGGATGATACTTGACTTTGCGGGGTGAACTCCCAGTATTAATATTCATGTTGACACCAAGCCGAGCCGCAAGTAATCGCAGTAGCTCCGATGTCTCGTCTATCGCCTGAGGACAGTTGGCCAGGCCCGATGATTTGTCTATGAACGGAGGCTCATCCTCTGTGGAGACTGGTTGGAAGGACCTGGAGACTTTCAATCTTGGCATAAGAGTTGCGACTGTCTCGTTGCTTAAGAAACGGGCACGCTGTAATGCTTTACTCTCTTTGATCCTCGCAGGAAACTTTGCTGGAGATGGGTGAGGCGGGGAACTTGTGAAAGAATGAGTAGGAGCTCGACGAGATGAAAGACTTGTGGGAGAGCAAGGAGCTTCATCTGAGTGTATCTCCGTGGAAGTCTGGGCAACTTGACGTCGTTCTGATGCCAACTTGTACAGATATTAGTTTTCGTTAGATGGTACATATCATTAAGAAGAATAAATACCTTGTCGCATGCGGTGCGTAGCTGAGTATTTGTCTGACGTGTTTCCTCCAAAGTTCGTTGCGTCTCAGCCAACTTTTCCTCCTATGCGGCAGTCAGTGACAATTGCAATTACCAAAATGACTCACCAAGCCTTGTTTAAGAGCTGCAATCTGAGTTTCCTACACAGATTAAAGTTCGTTCGAGTCTGTCTTTTTGAGCAAGACTTACCAGCATCCTCTCTCTTTCATGAGCCTTCTCTTGCAACTGAGACTGGAGAACCACTTGCTGAGTGCTCATCAGCTGTGAGACGTGGTAAGGGAGGATAGGATGCTACCCACTGCTTCCTTTGAGTTTTTTAACTGGGTTTCCTGTGAAAGAGTTAATGTGTTGTGATACAGGGCAGACACAGCCTACGCACAATTTGAGATGCATGTCGCTGAAACTGATATGTCTGGGTTTCAAACCAACCCTTCTACTAGGTATCAGTCTAAAGTTGCCACATACTTGACTCGACTCTCACCGCGTCAGTGTACAGGGCCTGCATCTACGTAGTTCTCAATATCTGACAAAGAATGGGTTATTGCTACTACCTTTTCCCCATATTCTGCATCCTTCCTTTGCAATTCTTGAGTCATGTCCTCTTTCTCGGCCTAAACCTGTCAGATTTGAAACAGAGATCGGTTTGCTCCTTGCCTGTAGGTGCGCCATCTTTGCAGCCTGATCCTCCTAGCAAGATTGTCAATAACCTAACGGAGACATGAGACTGGGCTTACGCCTTTCTTCTGTGCGTTGTTCAGAGCGATTTGCTACTATGGTTAGTCTACATGTTCCATTCCTTATGCCTACTCACCAACAGGTTCACTTGCTCCTGCATGGATGCAACAAATTGACCCATTTCCTCAACAGTACCCTCCACGCTGGCTTGCGTCGGAGAGGTCAACTGTTGCATCAGCTTCTGCTGCTCTTGCAAATGCGTAGAGAGCTCATTGTACTTGGCTTGTGTTACGCTGAGCTGTGATTGCATCGCTTTCAGATCTCTCCATAGATCAATTGCGTTGAAGCGCCAGTACTGTTCGAGTTCTGTTTCACCTTTCATGACTTGATTTTCTGTTGCACGCCGTTTGTTCGGCCCGACGTCACCATCACCTGGTGCAGGAGAAGCAGCTCTAGAGTGCATAGTACTGTGTTCACTGGCAGACCATGAAGGATTCATTTGCTTCGACTTACTCCTTGTCCGCGTCCGGTTTAATAGTTGGCTATAGGTATACGCGTAGTGAGTGTCCAGCCAGTCATTGTTCTCTCAAAAAGCGTCCGGTTTAATAGTATACGCGCAGCGAGTGTCCAGCCAGTCATTGTTCTCTCGAAAAGGCACCTTCGAAGATCCACGTTTATTGTACCGGCGCATATCAAGAAGTAGAAACAATAAGCTGAATAACAGCCGATACAATTGTTCTCCACTCCATGCGTCATGTACCGCAGATCTCAAAGTTCTCTACCTGCTCAGTCCGACGTCGCACCTAAATTCCGGCAAAGACCATCCAAATGGTGTTGGAGTCGGAATGGGCTGAGCTTTAATTTTACTAGCAGCTGCCCTGCTAATTGTGTTAATTTTCATGTACAGTCTTGCGGCCTATTGTCATAAAAGTACGTTATCTTTGTCTCCGCTTTGCTGCTTGATCAGATATCCTTTTTTTAAAGGACCGTATTCGTTTGAGCAAATCGTTTCAACGTCCTCACCTACGCCAATTGCATTGTCTGCCGCCTCTCATGATCATCAATGTATCCATTGCTTGCTGCTCGTGCACGACTGCGCAAAACACTGCGCAAAACTGTATGTCAATTCAGTATAGCTAGATTAACACTTACCATGCAAAAGCTTGGAGCTGGCTCCTCATTCGAACAACTGGCCAACGAGATACTTACCGAGCATGTCGCTCCTAATCTCGGGGAAAACGACATGTTTAATCTTACCAACACCTCTCGTTACTTACGCGACGTATTCACCTATGCATTCAAAAAGAAGTTTCCCTTATGCCTGGAAAGGGGTGATCGCCTCAGTCTCAGCGGTTTGACATCGTTTCAAACAGCCGTTATCCACACCTCCTCAGGAGCTCCTCTTGTCATATCCAGTATTTGTGCCATGATCACAAATCACCGGCAATTATGCCTTTTCATCCATATTCTCCGTAATATCAATGATACCCTCCACATTCCCTGCATCTCTCTGGATTTCTATTGCCCGGGACGTGTTCGATTTCGAGCGGCTGAAGTCCAGGCGCTCTTTATGGTCCTGCCCTTGTTGTGCCCTGAATCCCTCATCATCACTGGTTGTGAGGTCGATTCAGCACCCATCCGTTGATGGAACTTCAAAAACGTCAAATCAACATATCAAGAATTACACATATCCGAATGCTCACTCAACACCGCCCCTTTCAGCGATTTACTCGGATTTGCCAGGACAGGTCGGCTCAGATCGCTCGAGCTTCCAAATATTTTGCCTAGAAGCGAAGCATACATTGATTCTTTGGGTATCATCAGCAAGATAGGATCTACTTCCCTCAAAGACGTTAAGCTCAGAGGACGCTTTACCATCAATGCTATTGTCAAGCTCTTGGTTGCGTCCCCATACATCCACTCTCTGCAACTTGGGGCGACCCCAGCCTCCAGAATCAAGTGTGGGAGACGCACGACACTAGTGCATGGACTGTTGGTTTCTTTGAGTGGAAGTATCTCTTATCTTTCTGTTCTCGCAGACTGCATTGAGATGCCGCGTCTGCAATTTCTGAATGTGACTCCAGACAACCAACCACCCACCAACCAAACACATAGGACGTACTGCGCCAAACTCAACCACTGCTTAGAACTATGGAGGCCGCGAAGGCTTTCTTTGTCCCTTCCTCATACTGAGGCCCGGACTCCAAAGCTATTGATGTTGGAGAAAAACACCCTCAGTCAAGTTGAAGCACTTGTGCTCTCAGGCAGCGAACTGTACCAGAAGGAGACTTTGGTGGTAAGCCGTAGTCATGGATCGAGATACACTGTTACTTACTTGAATTCCAGCCTTGGGTACTTCAGATCATTGAAAACGCACCCAAGCTGCGAATATTTTACTTACACCATCATCACACCGGCAGGATGGCTACAGAGGATATCATTCAGACAGTCAAAAAGAATTTTCCCTTGATTTATATCAAGCATTGTTACCGTACAAATTGAATGTATATGTAGTGCTTCTTGAATTGGGTTGGACACCTTTGTCGGACAAGTTGCACTTACGATGTTCAGAGTTATTCCTTCCATCGTTCTGTAGCAATCTACCGAAGCATACTCACCAACAGGCAGCAAATTTTCAAACCGACACAGATAGTGGTTTAAAACGAAATTCATGTTTGTATCGGGAACGTAG
>QLOY01001906.1:0-21636 GCA_003313965.1 Megacollybia marginata
GAGTCTTCGAAGTGACTGCAGTTTGTTGGGCAATGCTGGACGAAGACTCCGCCTTATATACGAAATCGGAACAAGCAGATGATAATAAGCCTCATTTGAGCTTCGTGATCAGCTCAATCAGCCACTTGCCGTTTCTCGACACTGGGCTCTCAGAGAATGGAGGCATCATTTCCTGATTTGGAGAATGACAAAGACGTCTTGCATCATGTGTTTCACCGAGCCGCTAGCGACTCGAACGCGGGCAAATGTAATCCAATAATGGGAAACGAATCACAACAACCTTTGTCAGAGTCGTGCAGGATGACCGGTCGATGACCTCCCAAGTCATGGCGGATGACATCCCTGACCTCAACGCTGCAGTCTGGCTTCAAGCCCATTAGACAAACCGACCTATGATACCACTTCCATCCCCCAAACGAGCTGAAGGAAAGGCCTCCCCGTTCATGTCCGATGTAACGAACACTGCCAACCATACTGAGAAACCCCTTAAGAGAAGTTGGTTAGGGAAGATTTGAGGAGTCTCGACGGCTCCAGGAAGGACGTCTAGCTTTCACTATTTAGTTGCATGTTCAAGCGCACTGACCAGGATGATCTCTCGACTGAATTACGGTCGAGAGCTTGGAAGGCAGGGACGATACGCAGTTTTAATTATGCATTGCATATAACTTGTCTTGCATTCGAGCCGGTTTCAGGCCTGTTGGCGTTTGGTGAGAACTCGTCTCTTCGGTGCCTATCATTCCTCATACCGTAGGCACCACGTTTGGGTCAATATGTATCCATGGAAAACCTAGTGTCGAAATCCAGCTTGCCATTCCAGAACCCAACGGTGCCGTCAAATTACTTCAATTTTCTGTCTCAGCGTTCAAACTGTTGTATCTCGGTATGTGGAGATCAATGATGCACCTCAAATTCCCAAGTTAGCAGACGGCCGGAATAAGCTTCATGTGTCGGATCTGTCTTATGAACAACCAAAGTATGAGACATCAGCCAGGTAACCCAGGTTCGAACCTGTCAGGTACGCCATAGACTTGTGATTATCGTTCCCAAGTTTTATCAGCCTGCAGCTCTATCACTGTTTCTCCGTCGCCGCATTCCCATTTGAGCAGCGATGCAACAAAATGCTCGATGTCCTCATTTATTCGCAGGCTTTTGTCGCCCTCCAAGCCGGTGAGATCAGAACTTATATGACCTAGAATGCCTTCGGAAGTCTTCCTACACCATCCCTAACATACAAACGTACCATCCACTAGCCAGGACGGACACATCAGCTCTCCACCTAGGACTTCTTTCAGCAATGCGGGAATCGATCGAACCGATCAAAACATACTTTTTAGCACTGGAGGTATGGCACAAGATTACCTGCTTCTTGCTAGAGACAACCCTCATTTTTCTGGGGCTTTCAATTCAACCACCATTCTCTTCCTTACAGAATCGATGGGGGAAACTCGCGTCATTGAAGCCTATACGTTTCCGCCTTCTCTTTTTAACATGTCACCCTCGCAATCTGGGGAGTGCATCACTGAAAGCGATACTCTCAGTGACCTGTCATTAACACTACACGATTTACAAATGGATGAAGACTGTAGACGACTTCCCTCTTCTCTATGGTTCAGGAATAGTAATATCGTGGGTGGACAACTTGTCAAGTAGAGTGTCACGCCTATGATTCCCTCATTTCTGAACATAACCTTGACAAATTTTTGGTACCTCTCAAGGGTGGTGTAGCATGGACGGAGGCTACTAATGCTAAAGAGCAAAAGTTCACTAAAGTATGCTTAATCACAAATACATTCCTGATCTGACTTATGGATAACTTACCATAAGGACTTGACAGTACAATTTCAAGACGCTAGTGCTCCTGCTTGTTGCTATAAACCTACTCCTATAACTTATGATTTTCCTGGCCCTCTTCCTAGTTTAACAATCGATCTTTCTACAGTGTTAAATGATCCTACGGTGTCGGAGCTAATGCGAGCTTCGAATCCTCCCAAAATCTCGAACGTCCACTTTGCTATCGAATCTTTGGACTGCATGATCGTTCTCGAAACTGAGATCTGGGTCAAGAATCGTCTGATCCAGAATTGGTTCTCATCGATCATATTAAGCAACCTTCCTATCACAAATTTCCCCATACTGTTCGCTTCTGCTGCGCACCGGATCGGTTGCAACCTGCGCTGATATTGGTGTGTTAGTTGCTCCTGACTTTCCTAAGCTTGGATTTTCCTGATGAAAATTTGACGATCCAACAGACAGCGTAAGCTTTCGAGAGTAGCACATCAATAACCAGTGTCAATTGTCATTCCAACATAAGGTGTGCAATCATAGCGACAGGGTATCAAAGATTGAAGAAACCATTCACAGACAGGTACTTCTGGTGCTCTTCCCGGTGGGCAAGGACCCTTCGGTCGACTGATGCTCTCCAGACAGGTGTAGCAATCTACAAAGTGAACGATGAGTTAGACACGACTAGAGTCAAACAAACACACAAAGGCGGCGAAATCCAAGACACCATCCACTATCCAGTTGTTTCGCGGTACAGCACCACGCGTTGAGGCTTTAAATAGATCTGTGATGAAGTTGGCTGAGATATGAGGATCACCGTTTACAACACCCTTGTAGAGTGACATTGCAGCGTCTTCGGTTGTTATGGGTTGGTCTCCAGCCTCGATGTCTTTGACAATTTGAGGCTTGGTTTTCATTTCCTCCTCGAAACCTGCAGTGAACATGGTAGGAGGGAAGAAGATGTGAACGTCGATTCCGTATAACATCAGTTCCGAGTGCAAAGTGTCGGCCAGTCCTAAAAGCTAATTATAAACTGACAATAAAACATGAGATTGTCAAACCTCGTAGGGCTTGCTTGCCAGGGCTGTAGTTGGCCCAACCAATGAAGGACATGTATCCCAAGGTCGATGAAACCAGGACAATTTTACCCTTGCGCTTTTGCTTGACCATCAGTTTTGTTGCAGCCTAGTTAAACAGGTCATATGCGGCAGGATGTGAACAAAGCAACATACATGAGCTGTCCAAGCTTGGACCCAGTATGCAGCTACCATCCCCTCCAACATCTCCTCTTCGGTCAAGTCCACAAAGAACTTTGGTTTTGAACTACCCGCACAGGTGAAGACTGCATCAGGAGTCTTGCCACTGTGAGGCTCACAAGCAGCAGTAAGTGCGGCAGCAGACTCCTGAGCAGTATTCATTGAAAAGGAATATGCTTTTAAGATTTGGTTTGGATTTTGTCGGACAGCCTGCAGCTGGATGAACAACTTATATTCTAATTTTTCTTGGACTCACCTCGAGCTCAGAGAGTGCCTTGTTCAGCTTTTCCTGGTTACGCGCCACAATGGATACATGTGCGCCTTTTTTGACCAAAATAAGAGAGAGCGACAGGCCCAGGCCGGTGCTTCCACCTGTGACATAGCAATGCTGCAAATCATGAATTTCAGCTACAACGAAGTGGCCATTCTGCACATACAAGACCGTCAGGATTCCACTTGCTGCCAAAGAACATTGCTGCCACAGAAAAAGCAGGTCAAAGATTTCACACAGTACCCTGGCAAATCATCAGATCATGCGAGCACTCAGCTGCACTCAGGCCGTGTAAAAGCCACCAAGTTACAGCAGGAGGAAGCATGAGCAGGCACAATGTCCGAAAGAAAGGATAAAATTGCCATTTTCAATCCTACTCTCATCACCTGATTATTGACACTCATCATCAGAGGTGGCGTCACTCAGACTTCCAGCTCGGTCAAGTTCTTGATTTGCCCAATCCCAGATGAAGCATGGGGTCACCTAGTATATGTCACATAGAGTCAGACCACGTGCAAACTTGCCATTTTTAGATGGGCTAAATGAAATTCCCATGAGGGTCAAAAGCCTGATATGTGAGACTCGGATCAATCGGCTAGCCAATCCGTTCATTTGCATTTCTGGGCTTCTCTGACCGATGCCAACTTGATCCAATTATGGGCACACAACCTATTTTATTGTCCGACTGTAACTGCGCACAATATTTCTAATTATAACTACAATATTTCAAGCCCAAAGTTTGGATGGGCTCAGAGGAGAGTAAATATCTGCAGATGTTTGTACGGAGGTCCGAGGACTGCGGTGAAAGTGCGGTCACATCTATTCTGGAAATGCTACTAATAGCAGGCCTAGTCAGGTCCGGCACGTCTTAGGTATTTATCAAGGTACAAGGAACCCGATTCCTAGGTCATGTCCTTGCAGGCAAAGATTGCGTCCTCCACTCGATTGCAGACAGTCAAGGTACTAGTAATTTACATAGTAGGCATCTCTATACAACTGATCATCATCAATAGTATATGAATGGTGAGTGAAATTAAAGGCTAGATTTGTTCCGAACCTTTCAGTGGCCAGCATCACTGTTCTGGTATGTTCCTCTTGCAATATCTCATAGTTGAATGACTATCTAGTAGACCTTTGATTACTTTCTTACTTTGCCGAGTGAGGTAAGATCCTTGTACATTGTCAACCTGCACATCGCAACTTACAGATTCCGTCCATCCGTCAAGATTACCCACATCTGGCATTCAAAATGGACTGCAGGAAAGATTTTTTTTCTGCTTTCGCGATATCCAGCTTTCTTTGACACAGGATTGGTGCTGTATTGTGCGTAGAACCTCCTGCATCAACCTTTGTATGTCTCATATTTCTGGCAGACTCTCTGACACCCAACATCCCAATTGAGGTATGTTTGCTCGTGCTGTTCTTCCAGCTGTTAACTAGTTTTCCAGAGATGTAAACCAGTGTATTCAGTATCATCCTGTCAGTCCTGTCCATACATTTCAAAATCTATTCTCATATCATAGCGCTTCAGGGTCTACAGCATTTGGAATTGGAATGGCTGAAGGTCTGTAATCCTCAGCGCACTGGAAATTGGTGCTAAATTTTGTCCCTAGCCATTTTAATCCTCAGGACTTATGCCTTGTGGGGACGAAGAAGTATCCTTATCTACCTATCTGTACAATATGTGGTACGTGTTTAAATCACACAGGGTAATCTCGGTTTGATGCGCACCTCACTGGCAGGTTATTTATATACCTGTAATCATTATACTGGCCTTTTTCCTTCGTTCCATTCAGTGTATGTACTTTTGAATGCCTCCAAATGGACTGACAACAAATGATAGATGGTTCCCCACCACTTCCTACGGTTGTTGGGTGCTATCCCACGGCAGGAAGCACGATTCTATTTGCAGATTTCGTTTTATTGATCTTAAATGAGACAAGTAAGATCATTCTCACTCCTGTTTGTTGACAATTACTATTCATCAGTTGTGATGATATTAACTCTTTGGGTCGGCTTCAAATCGCACCGTCATTCACGAAGCCCCCTTGTTATGACCTTGTACCGTGATGGAATACTTTATTTTGTGTATCTATTTCGTATGCTTTTTTTGCTCTGTAACAACCTACTAACAAATCTCAGTAATATCTGCTGGTAACATCATAGTTCTCATCGCTGGACCGGTTTGCACCTCATCTACCTTAGCCTTTCGTTATGCTTACCAAAACCTCCAGCCTGAATTTGTCGACTTGCTTGATACGTATGATCAACCTTACCCTCCAAGACCATATACCTCATACCAAACATAGTTTCCAACGGGTAATGCATAGCGTTCTTTCCACACGAATCCTGCTACACGTCCGAGAGACTAGTAGAGGAAGTGAACAACAATCTTCAGCCTCAGGTTCCTCGTTAAGGTTTCAATCCTTTGGACTGTTCAAATCACGTCCTCGGCACCATCGTGGATTTAAGACTAGTTTAGACCAATCGATGAGTACATCCACAGGCGGGGAAGCGTCACAGGATCGCCCTGACCTTGCGTGGTACGAGTTGCAGGATGTTTCTGGACAGCGTTACAGACCGGTAGGAAAGGAGCCTGTAACAACACCTTAGTCAAATTTCTTCGGAAGTTCAATCCCGCTCAAACACTCATGGACAATATGTCGCACAAATGTCGACAAGCTTCACAACAGCTGTACAGGCTCAGTCGGCTTTCGCTTGCAATGAGAATTATTTGTAAACAGTTCGATGCAATGCAATATCACGTATCTATCACCCTAGTCCTGCCTTGTTTCATCCGGATTCAACTCTTGTTCGAGACCATCATCGATATGCATCATCACTTCGTCAAGGCGAAGTTGATGTGTTTGGATTCAATGGTTGGGAGTGGAAGTGATTTGTTCAATGCATGTAGTTTGTGAATCTGTATCGCCGAAACATCAACCAACAAACCGCCTTATCTCACATTACCCACCAGAGTGTACACGCGCAGGATGTTAGCATTCACGTTCTTCTTGTCAAAGTTGGCATCCTCAATGTTGTCACCAGCGTCAGCAAGAGCCAGGCGCGTCGCATCTGCTCCAAACTTCTGAACCGCCTCCTTCAGTGTCAGTGAATTCCCCGTACTCTTCGACATCCTGTTCAACAACAAACATCCGTTCACCTGCATGCTCAACGGCCATTTGTTTTCGGGAAACAACGCAACATGAGCGCGAATGTTAGATGGTTTGGAGTCAAGTCCTTCCCAAAAGATCGAATGTCGAACAGATTCATATTCATGCTTCAGGGCATCCGCCTTCTCTTTGGCCAAGGGAGAAGCTGATGGCCATGCTTTGTAGTAGGCGATCTCTTTGGCTTCAGCCAGCTGTTTGGCTGCGACTGTATCTTCAATTGTTTCACGACGGCGGGTGCAGTCATTTCACTGTATGAGATGACAGGGGCAGGATCAATGGCCGCCCATGTTGCATCGATTTTATAAAATTCCGGCTTTTTGCGCAAGTCCATCAACATCTCTGCGGAAGAATTGAGCAAACGGATTATCAACCTTGAAGTACTTGCGAACAAAGTTGAAGAAGCGAATTAAGGCAGCATCCACAGTTCCTTCCGGAAGTTGTGGCTTTGATGGTAGTTCCACTCCTAGAAGAACGTGTCCATTTTTGGATATAACAGGCTAGCTGAGCATCTGCTTCATCTGCAATAAACCGCTTCAAAGTCCCTATTGGTTCCGTCGGAAACTCTGCAGATTTGTTCAACATTTTTACAACTTGATCAGAAATAAACACCTTGAACACCAGTCGTGTCGCCCCCAACTGTTAAGAGAAAGTTCATAGGCACAAAAAACCAACTGTCTCCAACTTCTGCGCCACGAAGACAAATTCGAATAGATTTGGAACAGTGAAATAAACACGTCCGCCAGCTTTGAAGTATGAGCTACTTACAACAGACGATGAGACGCCCACCAATCCAGTAATTGGAGTTCTACAGGAATTATTTCTGCTAGATGAAGTCGATAACGGATGACGTTCTCCATCTCAGCAAGGGTCTTCAGTACCTGAGTATCGGTGAGGGGGCAGGAGGAATGATCGATTTCTTGGATGGATGAGAAGTGGATACGTAGAAGTAGATGCAGTCACCCTGATGACACTAGGAAGACCGTGGTATGAGTCAGTCGTCAAAACGTCAAGTGAAGTGAGTATATCATGGTTTCGAAGCCTGGTTTACGGTCAATAGCAAGTTCAAGGCCAGACGACTATATACGAGCCTTGCAGGATCCAAACTTTCGCAGGCGTAATTCATGCCGGTGATGGCATCTTCAAACCGTTTGTTCTGGCTCATAAGAAATGCGGTGATGTTCTGGAAAGGATCGATATTATTGAGACTAGAAAAGTAGCCGAGTTCCTACCATGCACTTTTGCACGTATCTGCATCCCTCGACCATTTTGCGTCAGCACAGAGTTTGACGACCTGTTTCTTTGTTTTAACGACCCAATCCGCTAGCGTACGTTTGCGAGCGCTGTCCGACATGTTGGGCATTCTAATCGTACAGTTCAACTTCTCATACAAGAGATCAGAGACACAGACGTTTCAGCCAGTTCTGAGAGTTCTGCATAACGCGTTGCAGAAGGGGGATACGGTAAGCGGATTGGTCGCGGTTGATTTCTACATTTCTAACAATGGTTCGGCTCGTTCGGGCAACTCCAAAATTTTTAAGTCAAAGGTGAACATTGAACAGTATGTTTGAGAGAAACCGCTGTAATCATCACTGCATCTCAGGCTAGAGCAGCAGGTTCTACCTGCTCCACCGGTTTGCGGCCGGCGCCTTCGCTGCAGCAAGATGTCGGTCGAAGAGAAAATCAACGCACATGTGATATATTGCCGTGCGTATACCATTTTTGGATTCATAATGTCCCGTTGCTTGTATAAAGCACTCAACAGTCTATTCCTATAGATACTGTCTAATCTTCTGAGTCATAAGTGTCATCAGGCAATACTACAGTTCTCAAGACCCTTGGAAATCTTCTAGACATGTCAGCGGCCCCTCCCGAGGTGTAGAAAGAAGACTTCTCAACCTTGAAACAGTAAGTTTGTGTATTCACTTGATAACTAATTAGACGTGCGCAGGCTTTATCCTGCAGTAATAGACGCTAACATCATCCTACCCTTCGGCATCGAGCCCGTATCCTGCCCCCACAGCAGCCTCTCGCTACGATATCCCCCCTTCAGATATCATGCAATATTGATGGTTTGTACCGGAATTGGAGGGATAAGGGAACGCCTCGTTCTTCGAAGGCAGTAACGCTAATAAGCTTAGAATCGGAATCAACTTGAAACTTGAGTCCGGTCTGTTGTGAAACGATTTGACGACCCCTTCGTTCAGAGCCTTGATTCGATTCTTTTGCTCCTGGCTAATCTCCCGATTCATCCTTCAGACCCTTCAAAATTGGTCGTACCTAGGAGAAGGACGGCATCTGAACGAGAGCGGGACCCAGACCCCAGGTCTTCGACTTGACCGCTGAGGCCTGAGGAATTGAATGCACCAGGTAGTTTGCCACCAATTGCAAGAGAGGGCCCGTGTTTGTGGTTGTGTCAACAATTGTAAGCTGGATGTGCACGTGGTGAACTCGCTTAGAATTTGCAAACAGTTGCAAACGCACTGTACACTTTGAACCCATCGGAATTCGGATTGTTACTACTTGTACAGCTAAAATTTTGTATACCAATGATGCCCAAAATTAATATTGACCAGGGATAGTGCTGTATGGGGTATCATCATTTTCCTGATATCGGATAGATTCTCTCTTTCTTTCTCAAGAGCTCTCAAGAGTCAAACCACCCGAATGTTTGGCTGACTTACAGGCCATCCTCGGCGATGCTGGTCTGCGCGATGTCGGCGTTGAAAAGCGTTGAAACCATCAATAATGGAAGATGCATGGACGCGACGCACGCGTTTTTTTGGCGAAAGGATCGAAAGCAGAACCATTGTCGTGAGCTGTATCGTTACCACGCGATATCCCTACAAACGCGATATCCCTACAAGAGCAATAATCATTTGATGTTTCAAGTTCAAGCGCGGTTCACGTGCTCTCACGTGATACAACCTCGTTATTCTTTCCAACAAGTTCCAACTGCGACTCACAGATTTAGCGCCGGCGACTTTCTTTGGTTGATATGCTGCTTTGAAAGTCTTTCATAGACTCTTTGGGGCCAGCACTTTCTAGCGGTTTTGGGAATCTAAGATGATCGACGAGAACCACCTCCTAAAAAGCCGTCATGACTTGAATGGTCTATGGAGTGGCTGACCTTGGCTGACACTGTCGTTTCTTTCTCTTGAACCATGAAGAGCTTCATTTCCATTGCAGTCTCTCTTTTAACTGTCTCTCTCTTCTCCGTCGCTCTTTCCAAACCACATTTCCATAATCACGCGAGAATCAATCTCAAAGCAAGGACCGTGGCCCAGGATATAAACACTATGACTCAAAGGCGCTATAGTACCATAGTCGGTCAAGCAGGAGATTCTTCAAAAACTCGTACTTGGATTTCTACGCAACAGATAGATGGCAGTTGGGTGGACATCGATTATACTACAGGTTGTGCTGCTCGTCGAGCTAGCTGGCCCGCACAAAGTCATTGGAGTCGCATCGGAAAGTCCATCCTCTTTTTTCTGCAGCTTTCTTTGACTCGCTTCCAGTGACTATGGCTGCTGCATACCATGGAGGCTTGCCGGGCGCTGATCAATATGTTAAGAATTCTACAATTCTTACTGCGATATCAAAGGCGATGGATTGGTGGTTTGCTCGTGATTTCACTAACATTGCGTGCCTGGACGCCGGAGGAACCGCTTCTTGCCCTTGCAACACTATGGAAACTCATTTGTGGAATACGAACTGGTATGACAATGTTGGTACATCACCTCCCTTCCCAGAACGCATGTTGACGTATTCCTAGATAATCCTTATCCCGCGATATGTCGAGCAAACTTGTCTCTTGCTAGGCCAGTCCGTACTTTCTCGAACACAAGTAAGCAACTGCACCAACTTCGGTACGAGGTCCTATGCCCAGCTTAATCGAAATGTCTATAACGTTGGACCAATGACTGGGGCGAATCTCATGGACGTGGCATCCGTTAGCATAGATCTCGCGCTCTTTACATCCAACTCCTCCGTCTTGACGTACGCATACCAAAGAGTTCATAACGATTTGACTATAGTCAACACCATCAAAGCCGATGGTATTCGAGCAGATGGCAGCTTTGCGTAAGTCACCTACACTTTTCAATATGATAGCTCTGAGGTCCTTAGGCAACACGCGGGCCTGATATACAATGGAAATTACGGGAATCAATAGTATGTCTCTGTCGACTTACTGGTGCTTGATTTGATATGCGATACAGCGGCAATGACGTTGTCGATCTAGAACAGATAGCTCAAGGTACCTCATTCGCGGCCAATACTACGACGCGTCAGGTGCTGGAAACATTGTTTGATGGTGATCGGTGGATGATATACGGTAACTCTCTTACTGGGGTTCCGCACTACGACTTTGTACGTATCCCTCTTTGAGCACCTCTCGTGTTGATAGCACACAGTCCGTTTTGGGGCGCATGATCAGTTTTCCCGTTGCCGACAACCAGCCCACGGCCAGTATCTCAACCAATCTCACTCAGGTTCAGCAACTCGGTAACAGCTGGAACTCTGCCACCCTCAAAGCGTTCGCGTTGAGTTTGAGCACACCACTTTCCAATGCCAACGCGGGTTCTTTGACAGGGAATCGTATGTTCTATGCCAACGATTATATGGTCCACCGTGGTTCCAGCTATGTCACAACCCTCCGCATGTTTTCCGCCCGCACCTTGAGCACCGAATGTCGCAACAGTCAAAATCCGTACGGCTTCCATTTATCCGATGGCGCAACCTACACTTATCTCCGTGGTAACGAGTACGAAGATATAGCAGCTGCATGGGACTGGAATCTTATTCCCGGTATCACCACCGACTACGGCAATACACCTCTCTCTTGCACAACGACAGGTATCTCAAATTACGGATTGGAGAAGTACGTTGGCGGTGTCTCGAATGGTACAGTTGGCATTGCTAAAACCCGCTTAGCAAATCGTTACACTTCCAGAAGACATGGTTCTTTCTGGACAACGACGTCCAATTCGTGATGCTCAATAACATCTCATCCGGGAGTTCAGCACCAGTGAGGACCGTTCTCGATCAAAAGAGACATAATGGACCTGTGTATATAAATGGCACAGACCAGTCAGCTTCTTTGACCAATGTCAACGGCTCGGCGGTTGCATTCGCGCGTGGTCAGACTTTGTGGCACTCTGGTGTCGGTTATGCCTTGGATGGCACCGTGTCGTCAACAACCTTGAACGTCCGAACAGCGAATCAAACTGGGCAATGGTCGATGATCGGTATATCTGCTCAACCACCAACTACTGTCGACCTCTTTGCGGCGTACCTCCAACACAACACGCTCGGTGCCATCTCCTACTCTGTATTCCCAGGGACAACATCATATCAAGTGTTTGCTACTAAACGCTCTCAGCGAAACCTTCAAACTGCTTCCAACACCAATCTCATAACGGCTCTTTACGATGCGAACTATAACAAAGCCTACGCTGTCTTTTGGGGTCAGAGCGGTGGATCGGTTTCATTCAGTCCAGGATTCAGCATCGCGTCTACTACGGAGGCTGCAGTCATGTACAATCGCGCGACGGGTTACCTCACAGTGTCCGATCCATCGCAGACCATAAGTTCAGTAACGATTACCGTTAGTGCAGGGAAGACATCAAAATCGGTCTCGTTTACTGTTCCGCAGGGCGGTTTTGCGGGGAATAGTCTGACGAAGAGGTTACCTTGCTGTATTTACCCTTAATTGCTCATACCTTAATGGATTCCGAGAAACTTGGCTTGACGATCCGTGGCCCTTCAGTTCAATCTGGTGGGAGTCGCTTGCTTGCTGGACAGACTAGCGTTGATTGGAATGACACGTTCTTTGTTGCATTAACCGCCATGGGGGCTTCCGAGTCGTTCTCCTTCATTGAAACAGCACAAGGCATCGCCGACTCGGAAGCCTGAGCGAACAACCATCCCGCGGAGTGCGGAGCGTGGAAGGAACTAAAGGAGAGATTGACAAATGCGGCATTATCTAAGGACATCACGAGGCCGCTTTCAATCTCTACTTCAACTATCATGAGGACTGATAGCTGTCTCCCATTCCCCTTTGCCCAGTTCCGCTGGTCAAGTTGAGAATCAATTTGGAAATTCCAACTAAATGGTTACTGGTTACCCTTAACCAACCCTCAACCCTACTATGGCTGCTTAAAATGACTGCGGAGTGCATATCTTGTCTACTAGTAGTGCCCTATCTTAGCATGGAGGCCAATATCATCAAGAAAGAGATCGACCTGGGACCTACTTTTGGAGGTATTTGGAGGTACTCTCTCCTTCCAGAGCCCTATCTATCCGAGGAGCTTGCCAGAAAATCCTCTGCTCAGGCCCTCGTCAACGGCGACACGGATCTCGTCTCGCTTCAGCCTTGCTTGACTCAAGCGGAACGTAGCCAGGACCGTTTCACAGTTCATGATATCACTCTGTCGAATGGTATATGGCGCCTGCGCGCAATATTTGACGGTAAGCCAATATATGCGAACCTTTGGTTGAATTCAGCCCTTCCCAGGTCATGCAGGACACGAAACTGTGGACCACGTCGCGAAGGTTCTACCTTCAGTCTTGGAGAGCTATCTCGCAAAGGCGGTCGAACATAACGAATCCGCTGATCTTACACCTTCTGTGATATCCGACCTAATCATCGATGCTATCACCTCAGTCGACAATGGCATCGCAGAAGATATACTACAAATTTTCCCTGATGTTGCTGCCCTCGACAAAATGTCCGACGAAGACATCCGGTCAATTATTAATGACGATGGGCCTATCAGTGCGAAAGTTCTCCGATGCATGAGAGGAACTACAGCGCTTGTTTCTCTCACTGACCCCGATAACAAGAATCTCTGGGTCGCTAGCTTAGGGGATTGTCAAGCAGGTAAGAACTTCCTTGCTTACTGAACACGACTGATACTATCCCTTTCTACAGTCCTTGGCGTTAAACTCCCTGGCAGCGATCTATGGAAGTCCACCCTCCTCAGCGTGAACCATAACGGCACGGATCCCAAGGAGACGGAGCGTATCAAAAACGAGCATCCCAGTGAACCTGAATGCATACTCGAGAATCGTGTACTCGGTGCAATCGCTGTTACCCGAGGTACTTATTACTCCTTTCGCATCCTTTCTCTCACTGAAATCCCAGCTCTCGGTGATCACTCATTCAAACTTCCCAAAGCCTACACCGCACGTATATTTCTGAATTCCAACCCAGGTTTCAGAATGTCCTCATCTGTTGAGGTCTTTATAAAGCGTAACTTTACCCCGCCATACCTCTCCAATACCGCTGAAGTTCGTCATGTCAACCTGAGCAATGAATCGCAGGGTAATCAAGCGTGCTTGATTTTGTGTTCAGATGGTTTGGTTGATCTTTACGAGCCTCCTACTCCTGAGCCTCTACCTGGAAGTACAGGTGTCTTTCCCAATGATAGAGGTATTGATTTAGAAGACGTATCCCAGATTTGGGTGGAACAGGTCGGTCGAGGGTTTAAAGAAGGAAAGGATGGTAATCTTGCGTTGTATCTGTTAAAGCAAGCGATGGGGGCGAGAGACGGGGATGAGGAAAGGGTTTGTAGGCTTTTGACGGCTGAGAGAGAGACAAGATGGATAGATGATACGACTGTATTGGTTCAGAGGCTTTCGTCTTGAAACTAAGATTTGGCATCTATTCATTGGGTAATGTCACTGTCAGACCAGCTTTCTATCCGCACTGCGGTACTTGACAGCTTCTCAGGCCCGAATCCATTACACTGTACACTTTATATACTTGTCCTGTCTATGTCCGTCCGTCCAAACAGCTTCGTATCGTCAGTTCGAGCTTACATCACAAACACCAATAAAAGAAACGGCACTAAAAATATCATGAGCCCCATCCTTCTGTTACTGGAGGAAGCTCCATTATTGGGCGGATCTGTGTTTTGCGCGGATCCAGAGTTGGAACTGGGACCCGGACCCGGTATCCCGCTGGGACTAAGATACGTTACGACGGTGGTTGTCGTTGCGGCCGTAATCGTTGTTGTAAGCTCCACGCCGGACGATGCAATGGCGACAGGTGTCTGGGTGGGTTCAACGCCTCCAGTAGTATACGCTCGCACGTATGAGATTTCAAAATATGCTTCGTTGTAGTTGGCCCCATCACCGACAACCTGGTCGTTATACTGTAAAAGCGTTATCTCTAGACTATGAGAGAAGGGAGGCATTTACGCAAATGCCCGTTGGACCTGTGTTACTACAAGTAGCGGCGTAAATCTGAGGAATGCCAGCCCTAGACTAGATATGAACTCTTAGGGAATTATCGATACCAAAGACGAACCAATCGCCACAGAGCGTGATATCAATAACTAGATTTTGCGGGGAAAAGAACTGGGGCATGTTGCACGTTGTCGAAGGATAACTAGCACTGGGAGTTCCCCAATCCGACAGGTCAATACCTAAATTTGGGGTGGCAGCTAGAATGGAAGGTGGGACATTTGGTCGCTAGAGCACATAAGAAGGATTCCGAGCTCTGAGCATCGGCTTACACTCCAAAACCAGATGCTAGACCAGTAGAATGATCAGACTAAAAAGGGCTAGAGGGTAAATACCGCACTAGATTCTGTACTCAGTATTGTCAGTGTAAATTGGAAACTTTGAGATACCCATACCCAGAGACATCGAATTGCGTTGCCCAGACGCCTCCGCCGGCTGCAGCAAATCCGCTTTGATAGCTGTTCTGTTGGGTTTCGGACACCGTGCATCCTTCGGGTGTCGAACAGTCGCCCTCAACAGTACTTCCCTGTTGGAACTGGAAAGCATTTGGTGCTTGGCCACACCCTCCGACGGTATGCAGGGCCATTTGATTATTCAGCATGAGGTTGATCCCTTCCATTATACTGAGAACAATTAGCACCGATAGACGCTGAAGGCCACGAGACACACTCGATTTCACCATCCCACGGCCAGTTCGGACCAAATGTCCAGATTGCTAAATGCTATGAGTATGCTGCAGCGCCACAAAGAAGTCAGTATACCTGGCCATACCTAGAAAAAGATGAGAAGAGAGAGACGATATCCTCACACATACGGAACAGCCATAGGGGAGATGTACAACATCGAATATCCAGAGACTTCCAAGGGCGTAAGCGTCTTGTGTTGTTATGCGGACCTGACGGACAATTCAAGGGCACTGAAATGTGGCTAATAGCTACGCACTGAGTTCCGCTTTTGATTGAATGGAACAAAACTTGTATTATCCACCTTGATTATCGCATTCCCTTCACTGTTGACATAAGCTAGGCCTTGGGAGAAGGCGTCACTAGCATCTAGCCACCATACATCGCCTGCGGGCGTTTGTGTTAGTTCCGTAAATACAAACCGCAGTGAGGGGGCAACGTCATTTATGTCGTACAAGTGCATGCAGGGGATGTGAGGAACACACACCTAAGGTCAAATTATCCCAACCACCATAGAAGTCCCAGCCTTCGAAGAACGCTTGGCCAGAGTAGTCCCGTACAATGTCATATCCATTAGCTGAAGCGAGGAATAGCAGAATAATGCAAGTCCAGAGGACCGGAAACGCAGATTGCCTGGAGATAAGCATAAGAGTTAAGCTTTATGGAGAGCCAGATCTATTGCAGGCTAGATGTCATAGGTAGGAAGTGGAACAGAACGAAGAAAGTCCGGTCACAGCGGTAACGGTTCGTCGGTTATATACGGACCCATTTTTGGAGCATCAACATGAGGCTCAAGCCAGGACGCGTCAAATCACGTGTGCATATTTTCCGTCCGTTGTCCTCCGTCGTCACGCCATGGTCAAAGCTTCGGACGTCTTGCTCATCGTCGTAAGTAAAGTTGACCAGCGTAGAGCTATCTTGAATGCATGTACAAGGCAAATATCGTTTGTCCGCCAGTCGCAGTCTACCTTGTTGAAGGATGCAGCCAAGACTTGCTCATCAGTATACTGTTAACCATGTAGGTTGCACCAGCCTCATATTTACCATACCTATGTTCCCAGGTTAGGATATATCCCAGGTCTTCTGGTTTGTATCTTGCTTTTGGTAGAAAGCGCCTGAATCTCCCGTAGCATGGCTTCTGGATTATCTACGTAAAGTTTCAAGTTGACGAACAGCGCGAGTCTGCTGCCACTGGCGACAACCGTAAGTCTATTCCAATCAAGGCGGTAATTTGACATGGTTTGTCAGATGTCGCGCATGGTCAATATCAATCACTCAATACGAATGGATCCAACCAACCTCCTGATTACGGTGCAGTAATCACTACAACTGCTTCAGTCTAAGACGGATATACTTGACGAGCGGCACAATTCATTTCTGAATCTAACTATACGTAACTCTGTGTGTTCTATGAATTTCTAGTGGGTTCTGTCTGGTCTTTTGTCCGTTGTGTTGTTACTCTGATAGATTCGAGCCACTTTGATTCGAGACGTCCGCGGCATGAGCAGATTGGAGGACCCTGGATTATATGAAGGTTCTCGGTTCCCGGCTCGCATAAAATGCCCCCTGAAATCCAAAAATGCTAGGTCAAAGTTCGCAAAACAGGCCTTTTAGGTGAAGAAGCCAGATAGTGGTTCGCCTAAAAGAGGGGGTTGGAGACGCAGAAGTCTGCAACCCAAGTCATCTGGATAGTGCAGTATGTGTAACCTGAAGTGATCCCGGAATCGGCATTTTGGATCCAGGATTTTCTCCTATAATCTAGGGTCCTCAGATTGGATGTCTGATTCGTGTAGCGCGGGCCCCGACCGTCTCTTATCCTATCCCATCCGTGCATCCTGCTGCATGATCTGGAGACTAATTGGGTAACCGATCGAGCATAAGCGATACTACTGCTTTGGCTCAGAATATCTGCCCGATTCCCAACATTGCGCAGATCGATACGATTCAAAGATGAATTCATTCAGACAGCCATCAACCCTGAAAGCGGACTACTCCGTCATCCAGGTCCACCGTAGGGGCGTCGGTTGTCATCCGAGAAGCTCACAATGTTTCGATTAGCCACGACGCTACCATCCCTGTTGCACATGGTAGCGGACCCCCTACCTTTGGAGGTAGTTATGGAGCCATGGTAAGATCCTCGTATATGACGCCCATGGCAAGGAAACAAGTGTATTCTGTCGATCGCAGGAAACAACGAAAGTGGTGAGTTATGTTATGTAACCGCACGTTCTCATTTACCAACTCTAAAATTTAATTCCGCCGCTCCTTATTAAGGACCAGGCCGTCTTAAAGAACTCGTTGCCTTTCCGACCATCCACGATGGCCCTCAGCATTGAACGTGCTCAGCTGATAGCTGTGGTATTCGAGACACTGTTTTATGGATTCTTTCTCGTTACACTCTTCCCATGTCTGAAGGCATTGCTGTGGAGAGATGATTCGGGCTTTTCCTCCCTTCAGTCCATTCAATGGACGATGCTCATTTTCTGTCTAATATTTGCCACATTCGCCACTCTCGATCTCTTTTTCCAATTCTACCATGCTTTGGAGGCTTTTACGAGTTCCTCTGACGCCTCCACCGTGTTTTCGAATATTTCAAGTTGGACAAATGTCGCGCAGGTGATAGAAATTGTCAGCTTCTGCTCCTTGCTTAGTTAATGTCTTCCAGACTGTGTGTGGCCTCATTTCCTCTCTATGTGCGGATTTGGTTCTAGTAGGACTTCTGCTCTTGCGACTTATCAAGATTCAATATGTCCTAGATACAACGCTGCTGGGTCGTGTACTCCTTCAAATCCAAAGCAATACTCGTACTTCCTATACTCTTGTGGATTGGTTCCGCCATATCTGGCATCGCCGCCGTTGTGATTGAAGCTACACTTAGTACTAGGTCATTGATCACAACATCGTCCCAACTAAAGCCTTTCTATACTATATTTCCTATCCTGATTCTTGCTCAAAGCATACTCACAAATTGTCTGTGGTTTCTTCACGCTCCTCAACCTCTGACTTTCTTCTGGCCAGTGATGATTGTCCATCGCCTATGGGTTATCGATCGTACTACCTTCCCGGAAGACAAACGTGGATCCAGATATCGCTCACCTCTTCGACGAGTCATGCGAATCATCATTGAATCTGGCATGCTATACACTGTCACCGTCCTCATAGGCTACGTTTTGTTCCTAGTAGGGTCCACTGTCTACTACATTACCAGTCATCTCGTAAGCAGGCCGTTTATTTGCATCTACGAAAGATTCATGGGTTTACAGTTGATGCAAATTATTGGTATCTCTTTCAATTTGATCATAATCCGAACGCACACCAAGTCATTTGATCCCCCCTTCGCTAATGAAAGTTACCATCTCAGTACCGTACTTCCCTCTGCGACGGTAGTTTCGGATATTGAAGAAACGTGAGTTCTTGATCTATGATTGAGGGCCTGGGACGGAGCGCAGGTTACAGTTGCTAAGAGCTGAGCCTCAAGAGCATAGAAACCGGCAAATGCAAGGATTTGCACGAAGGCACCTCCCGCTGGTGGGCTTGAGGGGTTTTTTGCCCTTGATTATATACCACTCTGTATCAAATACATATGGTACAGTCACAAGCAAACTCACTTGTGGAGTCGGATCCCCTCTGGAAGTTTCCTCGGTATCCAATGCTATTGCTTCCAGCCTGAGTCCGGAGTAGGAATCGGAAGCAATTTTAATTTATAGAGCCCGCCATAATCAACCCAAAACGTCGACCATGAATTCAACCAAGCTCCCACGACTTTAGTCTACTTTAGTGCGCGGTTCTGAAGTCCAGGTCCACGTAGTCCACCTTGCTGCTAGCCTTCAAGTCTCACTTTCACGTGAGGTTGCTTTCCGCAGTCATATCACTACCACCATGGTCAAGGTAGAGCTTGCAGCCTTTACAGGTCCACAATTTACTTTTTCATAGACATCTGACGTTGTAATCATCCTTGTACGTGACTAGGGCTTTAGACTGGCCATGGTCATATTCATGTCCGCTAGGTTGCCATTCTCTTTCCTCCCGCAGCCGCTGGCTTTATCACTGGCTGGAGCTGTGACTTGCTCATCAATATCTGCTTGACAGTGTGCGTGGATTGTGTTACATGATTGTCAGACCAATATGCGCTCAGGCTCGGATACATTCCTGGTCACATCCACGCCTTCTGGCTCATTTACAAACAGATGAAAGCTGAAGAGACTTATGGGCCTGGTGGCTTCATATGTTTGTATCTGCTTGGTTTTCTGCTTAGCATTTTCACCATCCTCAGATGTCGGCAATGGTACTTATGAGCCCCTTGACGCCCAAGGAGTTCTGGCACAGCCGCAACCACACTATGGCTCTACCAGTTAAGCAAGTGCGCTACTTCAATAGCTTGGCTACATTTATTCGTTGAGTAAATGTGATGAATGATATCTCCCATTGGCTCTGCTACACTTTCTTCCTTTTCGGCAACTGAGCATCGGGACAATACGGAATGGATTCTTGTTGACGGACGCGGACACCGTCGGGCATGGGAGCTAATACCGACGTCTTATAGGCCTTACAAAGACGAAGACTGCTTTTACAGAAGGTGTGGGAGGTTGTCCCCAATTCGCGATGGTTGTACTCCGACTTCCTGTTACGTCTGCTGACTGGTAAGGCACTTGCAAGTGTTGATGTGCTGCCCAAGTATGTATGGGATGTATGGGATACGCCATCGAGGACATGTGGACCAGCGTCGTATCTGTACAAATGTGATCGTATGCTGTTGTCTGTCTTAACGCGGCTAAAATGAGCAATCATGCACTTATCATGACCAAGCTCATGGGCACTTGATCACATAATCGAAAGTGGTTAGCTTCATCCAGCTGTGTTCCTTACTTCCGCAAATACACGGACACAGTACAGTATATAAGGTCAGTGCAAGGCCGAGTATCTCCTCACTTTGAATCTCAAGTAATTCAAAACATGTCTTCCCCTCTAGTCTGGCTTATTACTGGCGCATCGTTCGTACCCTGCAACTTCTAGATCACAGAGCCATGATTGACCTATGTACCTTGCAGCACTGGCATTGGCCGATTCCTCGCAGAGGCCATTCTCAATCGCGGGGACAAGGTCATTGCAACTGCGCGTGCAAGATCTCTCGCTAAGCTCGACGACTTGAAAGCCCGCGGGGCTGATATTCTTGAGCTGGATGTCACTGACGCACAGGAAAATCTTACTAGAATTGCCAAGGAGGCTGTCGCTATCCATGGTACATCAGTAGTGTGGTGGTTTGCTCCAGAGCATTCCGGAGCAACTTTAACAGGTTTAACGGATTTAACAAGTAATGTCGTAACTTTCCCATCCCTTATTGCACCAGCCAAATTTTGTTAAGTTGTTAAATGTCGGCTAACTGGTTTCCTGATGGCCCCCTAGAATTGATGTTTTGGTCAATAACGCAGGTGAGGCATCAAGTTATTGTCGAGATGTGCACCCTCTGAACGCTTTATAGGCTACGTGCTTGCTGGTCCAATTGAGGAAAACACGCAAGTCGTTAGATAGGGCTATGATGATGATACTGACAACAATCCAAGCGCTGAAGAAACATACGAAATTTTTGAGTGAGTTTACACTCTAGAAGGTAACGCTGATCTACAACTACTTTTAGCACGCATGTTCTAGGTGCATTAGCCCTTACTCGCGCATTCCTCCCATATATGCGGGAACGAAAAACAGGTACTATATTTTGGATAGGTTCGATTACTGCCTGGCAGTACGTATTTTCCGCTCCTATGTAGGCTCTTGTGAATGAAATCCAGGCCCTCTCCATTCCTAGGGGTGTACGCAGCTACAAAGTTTGCTGTCAAAGGACTTTCTGCGACACTTCATCAAGAAATCTCACCTTTCGGTCTCCGAAGTATCTGCTTGGACTTTGGCTACGTTCGAACTTCCATTTTGACGGCGGACCATCGCACGCCTTACGAGTCGAGAATCTCCGACTACGCTGAACAGGGCAAAAAAGGCGAAGCGTTTTTGCAATGTATGTGTATCATTTATCGGGGAATCTATGGACTGACAAACTTTTGGTTCAGCTTACCATAACAACCAACCTGGCGACGCTGTAAAGGTGGTGGAGATCATAGTAGATATGGCTCGCGGAGAGGGCGTGATGAAAGGCAAAAAAGTTCCGACATCTTTGCCGCTTGGAAGTGACTGCTATAACGCAGTGCGGGAAGCGACTGAAGAGGCAATTGCTG
>QLOY01001909.1:0-47450 GCA_003313965.1 Megacollybia marginata
GTAGCTGCTGTGCAGCTGCTGTGACGCTGCTATGTAGCTGTCATGTAGCTGCTATGTAGCTGCTGCGATGCTGTAATGTAGCTGCAATGTAGCTGCGATGCAGCTGCGATGCAGCTGCCGTGCAGCTGTAATGTAGCTACCATCATGTAGCTGTCGTGTAGCTGCTCTGTAGGAACACTTTGTAGTTTACCTGACGAACGACTGTGACTTCTCCGATTGAATCCTTGCTATTGAGATCACATTTGAAATGTAGGTATATAGCATGTTCTCCTATTTGGGTCAATGTTCAAGTAAACATGAAGACTGACATACCGCAAGACTCAATGAGTCAACTTCAAGTCAAAAGTGATAGTGATTTACATTTGTGACAAATGCAGATCATTACGGTTTGACAGGACCTGTCAACGAAGCAAAGAAGCATCACATCATTGTTTGTTCCAGAGGTTTCCTGACAAAACTTGTTCACAATCCAAAATCAAGTTCAACACTTGAAGAGGTCTGCCCAGTGAACACTTGGATGGTGAAAGAAATAGAAACCATGCCGCGTCGCTTGGATCATCTGCTCACTCCTCCCCGCTATCATATATCCGACATAGATCTCTGTCGCATTCAAAATTGGATCATCACCCATGTCAAAGGGGCCAGGCAGATGGATAGCTGGATGAGACAGAATCGACTTCCAGTTTATCATGCTTGCACAATACTCTTGGCATTCCGACTGTGGGCATCGAACTTGAAGGTTGAAACTGACAGTTCAATTCAGTGGGACTCATTGCTCAATGAGGCATGGACGTATCAAAGTACACCACCAACCCAAAGCAGTAATACTAATATGGGTATTGACGTAGTAGACATTGACTTGGAGGCAATACGAGATCTCGAATTCTCCATGTTTGAAGAGGGTATCGGCGAGGAATGGGGCCTTGACACTGACTCGCATCAGAGCAACTGGGAACCTTATGCAACTTACACACGTGGATTTGGACCGAGGACCAATGCCCCCTCCACTGAGGAAAAGATAGTTCAGGAGACGATCGAGCAAACTACGATTGCACCAAACCCAAAAAAGGTACGAGTTGCATGCGAATGTTGCGCAAATGACTAACTATGAAATCAGAAACGTAGTCGAATGTTGGATTTGGCTGCAGAGCCTTTACGTCAATCAAAACGGCTGAAACGAGTGAAGGAGGCCTGAAACAAAAGAAGCAGTTGGATTTATATACTTTACAGGCTCTTTTCCAAAATTTAGCCCTAACTTGATGTTCATTTTAATGAATGACACCGGAGACTGTGGAAGCCTCTGTTGGAATGCAGAACACCTTGTTCATTATTGAATGTGTTTACTTTGGACATTATTGTGACGCTGCTTTGACGCTGCTTTGACGCTGCTCCGACGCTGCTGTGTAGCTGCTGTGTAGCTGCTGTGATGCTGCTGTGATGCTGCTGGTAGCTGCTGACTTGCGGCTGCTTTTTGGTGCAGCTGCTTTTTATCCACGCCCTGTTCAGTACACGATTCGAATAGATTTTCGGTTGCCTTTTTGCGTTGAGAACATTTTGGGTAGTGTCTGTTGAGGAAAGCAGAGGATTGGAATACTCTGTTGCATGCAAAGCAGTGGTGGGCCATATCAGAGCTTCGTTGTGACTCGACGAGACCGTAGGCAATCAATAGGCAATGTGATCTAAATTTACAAGTCACGTGTCACGTGCTTCTTACACGGCTTGACCTGTTACCACCACCATCCGTCTTCCAAATCCGCTGCCGCCAAATCTTCAGGAGGTCCACTGACCCCTTCCAGTCGACATAATCGCGACACGATCAACAAGGACAAGAAAAAAAAAATAAGCCACTCCAGCGATGAAGAAGGCCCCAAAAGCGACGAACGCGTCGAAAACGAGGTCGACGATGCCGAAGAAGTCGATAGTGGTGACGACAACGACAAAGAAGAAGACTGCACCGACAACAACAAGACAGAGAAGAAGATCCGGTGAAGAGGTACAAGGTGCTGAATCGACTGCTTGACAAAGGGGTGCACAAACAGTCGTAAGTCTATCTATATTACTGACATGCTCGTATCAGTTTCTTTAGGAATACCCTGATGATGCCCTACCTGTCGTTGGGACAGTGGATCGCTCGATGGGTTAGCCCATTCATCTCGATACAAGCCGTATTCAATTACGGACTTCTGAAAGCGAAGGTGAAGGGACTTGGTGTCGAGGATGACACCAGTACTGGTCAATTGTGGATATAGTACTCCTTTTTCTTTTTCTTCGTTTGGCTCCGAAGACGATCAAGGTAAGAATTCCTTTTGAATACCGAGCGGATTAAAATCTACCTACAGGCATGCTTCGCTTGATTTCGTTCCCAGCTTACGACGACGTCGTTGTCATCAGTCTCGTTATCGCTTACAACGTTCTTCGCGCCATCTACAACATCTTCTTCCATCTGTTAAGCGCTATCCCTGGTCCTTGGTATGCCGCTGTATCAAACTTTTGGCTCACGACACGCATGCTGCATCTTCGACAATGCAAAACGATCCACAAACTGTTCAAAATTTATGGTCCTGTTGTTTGCGTCGGTCCCAACAAAATTGTGTTTAATGATCTCTCCACCACATTAAATGTCTATTCGATCAGCAAATTCGACAAGAGCGACTATTACAAATCTCTCCTAACGTGCGTCTCTTTTTTTTCGCGAGTTTTCTGCTGAATTTGACATGCTTTTTAGGAACGAAAATGACCATGCGTATGTGTTTTGCGTTATCTGTCATTCTCCCATCTCACTTTTGCGCAGAATGACCACTCTCGATCACACCTCGCACGCAAGGCCTATTCTCCTCATTACATCCCCGCAAATTGGCTGAATTTCAATCCGAGCTTCATCAGCCAACCATCGAGCTTCTCGATGTCAGTTTCTGCCGTTTCATTTCATTTCATTTACTCATTGATCCTTCAGACCCTCGAGAACATCAGCGGCAAATCCCCTCTCGAATGCCTCGGTTTCTTCCGCCAGCTCATGGTCGACGTTATAGTGTCTTCGGCCTATGGTTATCGTCTTGGTGCCGTCAGCAAGTGGGCGATGAATGCAGAGGATCCGCTCTCAACGGCCATTAACGACTTTCCCAAACGTGGTATCCTAGTAAGTATTCCTTTCGCTGCCTCGAGTATCGCTCAAGTGGTACGTCCAGCGAAGTGCAGTTCCAACCTGGGCTTGGGATCTTGTCTGTAAGATCCCTAACGCACGCTGGCGACAACTCTGTGATTCGGATAAGATTATGGCAGAGGTAATCTTACGTGTATTTTACCTTCTGATCCTTCTTCAGTTCGTCAGTGAACGCGGGCATGGTTGATGAATCTCAAGACAAGGTACCGATGCTCCAACGCCTCATGAAGTATCGTTACTCTTCCACGAATGAACTTATGCCTGATAACGACATCATTTCGGAGTCCATGGGACACATGTACGTCTCATTACTTCACTTGTCAACCGTTTTACTCACCATTCTTGTAGGATTGCTGGTGCTGATACCACCTCAACTTTGCTCTCGTACTTCTTTTGGGAAGTTTCTCGTCAACCGGACATTGTGAGCAAGCTCCACACCGAGTTGGACAAACTGACATCTCCATCCTCTCGAACCTTCTGTACCTCAATGTGTTCATCGAAGAAGGTAAAGTTGCCTCTCCCCTTGTTGTTTCACGTTCTTATGTCTTGATTAGGTCTAAGGGTATACAGTGCCGCTCCCACCAAAGAAGCCAAAATCACAGGGAAGAACTTAGGCAAGGCTCGCGGTGGTGTTCATGCTTCGAGTTCGGGTTCAGTTTCGTTTTAACTTGCTCCGTAATGTAATCTCTTATTCAATTGTCAAGATTGGTAATTAGGTATGATTACTTGTGATTCAATGTAAAGTCTGCAAAGTCCTGTAATGCAATGCAATGTTCTGAAATCTATTGTAAGGCCTGATCAAGTATTGTAATGTGTTATAAAGGCTGAAAAGTTGTATAAAGGTAAAAAATCTCTATAAACCCATATAAACTGGTACTACCTTAGCAATACTATATATCAGATTACAAATAGGCAGTGGATTGGAGGATAGCCCTATAAAGATTTGTAGGGCCTTGTTGGGTATATAGGAGTTTTGGGGGGTTTACATGGTGTTGTAGCTGAGAGGCCTTTTCCGTGATGTAGAACCGTTGTTGTGAGAGAGGGCGGTCATAGGGACCATGCGGTCCTTCAAACTTCCTTCCTTCCTTCGGTGATAACTTAAGTAAACTGCGTAGGATTACATAACTCGACTTCCAGTCAAAGAGGACCACAAGGGCCGGGGCCAACTGTCGGCTTTGTAAGCTTTTGAGAACAGACACAGAAGCAACTGGCTTAAGAGTCGGTTCTCGACAGAACCGTGTCCTGAAATGGCCAAAACCGTTCACTCTATAATATGGCTTGTTTGGACAGATTTGACTCGGAGTGCCTTTCACTTCGGAGGTGGTTCTTCGTTGCTTGAAGCTATGGAATTTAATAACAGTGATCCTGTCAAATTGGTAAGAGCCTCGGAGAGACTCGGAAGATGCTGTGTAAGTACCGTTTTCGAAGGCAGGAATCGTTTAGAAACCGGTTTACACCAAGGCGGTAAACTCTTCACCTTTGCCATCATGTTCACCCACGTCGTTCTCTTCATCTGCTGTACGTCTTGTTTCTGCCTATTCAGACCTCTGCTAGATATCCGTATACATAGGTGCCTGCTTAGTCAATGCTGCCCAGACAGTCACTTTCTACCTCCACGCTGGGAATGAAAGTCAGGGCGGGGAAATATCGTTCAGCGCGTTGGGGGTCAACCAAGACGGTGCAACAACCTATGTTGAGGAGTTGAAAGTGAGCCAATTCATTCAATGGGACGCCACTACAACTGTCACTTCCACTTTCCCTGTGGGAACGTTCGAAGGTGCGATCGTGTTATACTCTCCTTTCAACAGCCTGAACTCAAGTTTTCTTATTGATAGCAACTGTAGTGATGGACAAATCCTCGCTGCTAGGTACTTATATCCCAGAGACTTCGGGATCAACCATCAATATCGCAATTGCAGACCGAAAACTGTACTTTTGATGGGGAAGGCGGTGAAGTCTGTGTCAGCAGTTCCAGTTTATACATTGACCGTCAATGCGGCTCCGTCCATCAGAGTCCTAGGAACCAGGGGCCGATGGTATAGTTCCGGTGCCGTTTTGGCTACTCTCTTGATTGGGTTTTTTGGATTGGCACTTTGATTCTAGACCGTAGTTAAAAATATACGTCATGTCCTGACAAATACAATTATTATCGGCTAGCACATCAGTGCTACTCAAATGTTCAGCCCGAGAAACCACAGATCAGGTTGTACAGCACAGGACTGCGATTCACTTTGATTCTTGAACTGAAAGCAGACTTGCGAGTTCAAACTTCGGCAACCTCCGAGTCGCCTGAAAAACATTAGTGGCTGGTTGCTTTACATGTATGATGCGGGAGTTGTACGGCCGAGAATATATAGTTCGATGAAGTTCTAGTACTCTATGCGCAAGATACGGGCACCTTATCAACTCAACGTATCAGCGATTGCATTGTGCACGCCTGTGCTCGGATGGCTCTCCACTCAATCTCTCCACCGTGACGGTCATTCCTGGTTTGCTTGAAAGTGCAAACTATGTACTCAATGCTCATCTCTATGGCAGCTGTCAGTACCTAGTAACAGCCTATGTGTGATCCCATGCAATCCACATGGACATCTCTACAACCTGAGGTCTGGTTCTTGCCGAGGCCTTCAGAAGCGCTGACGAAGAGTACGGAATAATACAGTGAAGTTTCCATCTTCGTTGCTTGAAAGCTGTAGATCTGATGGAGTCAATCCGAATCAAGGTTAGCTGTACCAACACCCTGATCGTGAAGGTTTTTATCAGAAAAATGCTGTATGGGTGCCGCGTATCCATCAACGGGTAAGCATTGACCCAGGATCGATAATGGGCAGATAGCCACCATTCAGTCTTGAAAGAGTCCACCTACAATGCTGTTGGCTATCGCCCTATCAGATCTTTTAGTGGTATTGAAAATGACTCAGTATAACTAAAAAAAGGCAACTATTACTATATTAGGAATAACGTCGGCGCCGTCGGTATAACCGTTATTAACCAATCGCTCCTTAAGGATTCTTCTGTCCTCAGTGCTTCCTAATATATTGTGGCACTGTACATCTTACTAGTTGCAACCCGCCTACAGCTATCTGTGAGTTATATGCTGCCATGTGGTATTATGATCTGCGACCTGCAACCTGCAACCTATGTCATGTGATCGGCCACCTGAGATTTCATCTGAATCCAGACACCTGCGGGCTAACTCGTGAATCCAGGAATAAATTGTGAAAAAAGAATTCATAGAATTTTCTACCGCTCGGCGTCTGCTGCATTGCTTCTCATGGTACAGTCACGATATGTTCCAAAATATCGGATTTCAGATCTCAGCGTCTGTGGCTCCAATTGCGGGACGCCAGGTGACATGGGTACGTGATTTAGGTAGTGTCTTTTGAGTATAAATGTACGTTCAGATAGTAGAGAGACGGTAACATCTTCGCTATGATGTTTACCTCCATCTTATCATTCAAGTTTGCTCTTATCTGCTGTACGTCTTGTTTCCGTCTACCCAGACACCTCTCATATATCCACACACAGGTGCAGGCTTTGTTTCTGCGCAGACGATCACTTTCTATGATGTTCAACCAACACCAGGGTCTATATCCGGTGAATTCCTCAGCATAGATGGGGAAGTATCGTTCAGCGCATTGGGGGTCAACGCAGAAGGTGCAACCACATATCTCGAAGAGGAAAAAGCGAGCGCATTGATTCTGGGGAACGCCGCTACGACTATCACTGCTACTTTCCCGGTGCAAACCTTTGAAGGTTCGTTCGTTTTCTCTCGTTTTCTAACAACTTGAACTGAGGCTTTTGTGATCGATAGGGACTGTAGTGATGGACGAATCCTCAATGCTGGCTACTTTGGTCGTAGAGCCGACAGGAGCTTCTGGATCAGACTCCAACATCACATTTGCAGAAAACTGTACTTTTGATGGAAAAGGCGGCGGAGTTTGTGTTAACGTAGTGATCAGTGATTCTCAAACGGCTGCAGCCACCGTGTCTGGGTCAGCGGTTCCAGTTTACACGTTGACCGCCAATGCCGCTCCCTCTATCAGAGTCGTAGGTGCTAGGGGCCGATGGTATATTTCCGGTGCTATTTAGGCTGGAGCACGGGTGGTATCAATCCGCACGGGTGGCGGATGCGATGGCTCACGGATGCGGATGCGGATTGGAATTTTTTCATCCGCCATCCATGTAACACCCGTGAAGGTAATAGGTCATAGAATGACCTCCGCAGCTGTGCTGAGTTGCCCGGAACGGCCGATTTCTGAAACAGGTTTCAAACAGCCATGTGGATAATCCGACATGCTGATGCATTCGAAAATATTTACCACATTTTGTTGACTTCACAAGTGAATATGGCTGAGATTTTTAGACCGATAGATATGAATTTTTTCTAAGAAATCGAGTATGTGAAGGGAGCAAGTAAATTGAGACAAAAAAAATACTTCTGTCTGTACCATAAAATTGAAATCGGAATAAACGGCCTTAAATTATCCCTTTCCCTATGCCTCCCAAGGCCGCTGCTCCTGCACCAACATTGGCAAGCACTCGAGAGCCACACCAATCCAAAGCTAGTGAGAAGAAGCATGCAGCCGATAATCTTGATCAGAATTCGAGTTCGGATGGGATTCTATACAATACCAATATAGTCATACACCCGTCCCTATCCATGGATGAATCCGCAACCCGCATCCGCACATGTGGATGAGATAGGTGGTGGATGCGGATGCGGATTGACTCACAAGCACCCGTGATACACCCGTGCTCCAGCCTAGTGCTATTTCGGCTATTCTCTTGATCGCATCCTCTGCATTCATACTTTGATTTTACTTTGTAGTAATGTTCTGGTACATGTTTTTCCATCCATGTCTGCTTGTATTTCTGCTGCGGGTTTTTGCCTGTTTTTGCCAGCGGTTTCGCATGCCATGGTAGATACATAACAAACACGGTTTTAGGACAGAAAAACAGATTATTCAAATGTCTAGTTATTAATGAGCAGTGCATGTCTGACCCTTACGCAGGACCTGCGGACAATGACGATTACAAAGGCTCTACTAGAGCCTGCATAAGGTAGCAGTTTTTGAGATGCACCTCATGCTTCTTTTCAGCGTCAAATTTGTATCACGTAAGAACAAGATTCCCATCTTGTTGCTTGAAGCTGTAAAGTCTATCCAAATAGGGGGGACAATATGGTATAATATGATCGCAGTGAAGATTGAAAATGTGCAGATTTTCATTTTGCACATTTTCAATCATGATTTTCTGAGACTGTTTCAATCAAGTTTCAATGAACCATTGAGTGGCCATCCATCTCTCGACTTAAGAGATGAATCTGACAAAGCTACGAGAACTCTGTTGAGCTATACAGTGACAGATTGGTGACAAATTAGGATGCTAGAAGCGAAAAAATACACTGTACATGACAAGTAGTAGGCATTTTCAGAATCTTCTGAGCATTCTATGTGATAGAGGACATCAATAAACCTATGTCTAGAATTTTGCAGCACTCAAGGATGGCTCTGCATTGTGCTGATTGATCTTCCACTTTTGGTCACATGACCTGTTAGCTGTGGCTTTGGGTTGTCAGCCATGTTCACCAAGCACTCTTCTGGACTTGGAGGGGATACATAGAGGGATTATACTGAGGATCATGATGGGACCAACAAAAAATCTCAAAAACTGCACCATCATGGAGTTTTAGCTAATTTTTTCACTTCCCTGTAAAAATAGAATTTTGACACATCCGACAGTACAAGCTGTTTTGAAGGCTGTAGTGCTAAATGACTGTGTTCAAAATGTAGACTACACAATTTGAGGCTGCTGAAAATGATGGTGGTCTTGGATTTTGTGCTAATGCTCATTTTTAGCTCTTAATTCATCAATTTTTGCTCATTTTTTTGCATCCTAATTTGTCACTGTGACTTGTGAGGCGGGGCCTCAATGCAGATGGGGCAACCACCTATCTCAAAAAGCAAGCAGATTGCTTCTGGAGGATGCTACTACAACCACCACTCCCACTTTCCCACTGGCAGTGAAAACCATTGAAGGTTCGTTCATCTTCTCTCGCTTTGAACAACCTGAACTGAGCAAGGGGCTACCGGAAATAGAAATCGTCACACGATGTAGGGAGGTAGGTACCCCCACCGAGCCGGCTTAAAAAATTTTTCTGCTACATCTCAGAATGACTTCATAGTAGTCTATATCAGCATATAGAGTACAAAAAACAACTTTTTATAGCTTATAAAACAATATTGGACTGCATCCAGAGCCACAACAAGCTGTGACCTGTCGGTCCTCAGGATTAGGTAATTACTCTCAAGTGCTTCATTCATTTTAGCTGTGCTCCTCCAGTGCACCCGTGGACTGTTGGTTTCAGATGCAGGCAGGCAGAATAATTCACAAACTGTATCAATTGAGTAAGGGCTGTGAAACTGGTTGAGTCAAGGTTGAGTAGGTCACTGTTTTCCACAAGTTTTCCCCATCACTACTTGATTTTAAACTTACTCTCATACTGTAGCATCACCTGGCATGTCTTGACCCACCTCTTAAGTATGCACCAGGAAACTGATACATCACAAAATATGTGACATACCTTATACTGCAGTACAAGCCTCCCATACCCCTTGTGAGGTAATATATGGCTGGTGTACCTTATAAATTTGTCCTCAGACCTTATACTTGAGTACAAGCCCCAGACAGGCTTATAAAAATCAGCCTGGTGTGGCTTATAAGCTTAATCCAACCTTATAAGGCAGGCCCAGCATGACAGCATTTATAAGGCTACCTTGGCTTGTATGGCAAACAGGTCTCTATGGTGTAAAAATGATTTTTTCTTCCTCACAGAGTTTTGTGAATTATTGCACTCTGCATGAATTGAACCATTGACCTCTCAGAAGGGCAACAGAGTAGTGCTATACCAACTGCACCACAGTGGCTGAATTCCAAAGAGCTCAAACTCTATTATAAGGAGTTGGTAGAGTCACTTAGTCTTTTTTTTTAAAAATACCTCTAGGCCATATAAGTCTGCCCAGTCCTGAGAAAGGCTTCATAATGCTTTTAATTACTTGGTAAGGCTGTCCTTACATGTAAGGTTTACAGTAAGCCTTACAACTAGACATATAATGTATCATCAGCATGATAATACATTTCACAGCCTGGGAAAGACTTATAAGCTTTTATCTGGCCTGGCAAAGCTTGTAAGCCTGGTTGTAAGCCTGTTCAATGGGATGTATGGCTTGTTAAGGTTTATAATGCTTGAGGCTTATATGGTAAGTCACATTTTTGGGATGTATGCATGGAAAGAATGCCAAGCGGTGGCATAGGTTCGTCAGTGCAACAATATATGACGTGTAAACCAAAAAGGGAAGATCATTCCCAGCACGTGACCGTTTAGGTAGGTAGGTGCCCCCGACCTCGACCTTAATCAACAGACCGGGATCGTGTGTGGCAATATAATGCCGGCACCCCCTTGGAACTGAGACTTTTATGATCAATAGGGACAGTGATGGACGAATCCTCAATGTTGGTCACTTGATCGTAGGGCCGAGAGGAGTTCTGGATAAACCTTCAACATCACAGTTGCAGAAACTGTACTTTGATGGAAAAGGTGGTGGAGTTTGTAGAGTTTGTGTTGAGTAGTGATCAATGGTTCTCGAAGGCACCGTGCCATCTGGGTCAGTAGTTACAATTTAGTAGAAGGCGGCTCTCTGCATCAAACTCGTAAGCGCTAAGGGGCCGATGGCATATCTCCGGTGCTATTTTGGCTACTCTCTTGCATTCTCTGCATTGGTACTTTGATTCTCCGTAATGATATACATCATGCCATGTAGATACAACATCTCGGCTACCAGCTGAAGCGCATGAGTGCTACCTAGAAAGGACTCAAACATTCAGGAACAATAGATTGTAACTGCTACCAATGAATGATGAATTGTATGTCATCGTTGTAAGGAACAATGCCATCACGTGGTAGGAGGTTTGGTGCCAAAGTGATTTATTTTTCTCCCTTCTTTGTCCCGAGACGAGTAGCATGTGCAGTATATGTGATAGATTAGGCTGTTTAAAAGAGGACCAGGTCAGTTCGAATCCTGGACTGAAAGCAGACTTGCAAGTTCTAGCTTCGGCAACCTCGGAGCGCCCGAGAAGGCAGCCTGGATCGTTACGACTGAAACCTAAAATATAGTTTGACAAAGCTCTCGTATGTACTGAGCTATGTCAGGCTAGCTTATTTGTTGAGTCGATTACTGTACATCTGTCAACTTTTTGATCGGATATGCGGAGTACTTATACTGTGAAGAGGTGTTCAGGGTGAGTGACGTACTCCTTGCCTTACATTTTAATGTCCTATGCACCGAATGAGCCTGAGCAATGGGTTCACATTGAGCAGTTCTACATTTCTGGAACACTTCTGGCGGCAATTAGCTATGGTTCGTGTCACCACTCAATCGTTCCGAACTTGTGAACCTGATGTTCAACAGGAGTGCAACTTATTTTGTATTTCTTGTGTGCGAGATATCTATGGAGAAATAGAACCCAGAACAGAGGCCTTCTGTTCCTGCTTGCATATATCACCTTGCTCATCTTCATTGAAACAGCCTACATCATAGTGCAAGGTAACTCTATGCAGATCATGTATGTAGACAACAGGTACGCCTTTGTCTGCATCTCCCCTTCTACTTAACAGACACAGAAACTACCCGGGAGGCCCATGGCAATTCTTTCTCGACAATCAAGACCTCCCAGTGAACGTGATATTCATTGCAACCCTCTTTGTTCTCACTGTCCTCTCCGATTTACTAGTGGTAACTTGGTTCCAGAGCTCAAACTATATTTGAACATGCATTGGTAGCTATGGCGCTGCTGGCTAATCTGGACGCCATCAGGAACTCTTGTCCCGTATCTCGTTACGGCAATTCCCGCTATAGCCCTGCTGGGATCATTCAGTATGTCTCCACAGTTTGAACGCTCACTTATTCATTCATTTTCAGTCATGGGAGCACTTTGGACTCTAGACTCGTCCCGTAGAGGATGGTCACTTTACAGTAGCCTTCCAATGGCATATGGAACGTCTCTATACGCCATCTCACTCGGCATCAATCTTGTTCTAACAGTTCTCATCATGGCGCGTCTCCTCATGTACCGAAGACACGTGTTGAAATCCATGCCCCCGGAACATGGGAGTCACTACTTCTCACTTGCAACAATCATAATAGAAAGCGCAGCTATCAACTTAATCTGTTCAAGCTCATTCCTCATATCATATGCCATGAATGAACCTATAAATCAGATCTTTATTAGCGTTGCTAATGCTGGACAAGTGAGCGCAGACACTACCTAATGCTAATGATTAATCAATTAATCACTGCTCAGCAAATCGCGGGTTATCTGATTATATACCGACTCGCCGAAGGGAGAGCCTGGAGGCGGGATACTTTTGGAACATCAGACGGTATCAAATTCTCCGTGAAGCCAGACAAAGCATCCGCTACATTGATGACGACGAATTTAAGCACGTTCCAAGCCACGTACACGACTACCACGGCTTCGAGAGAAGATATAGAGTCGCAATCTGTTACTAGTAACTAGTAAATGAAAAAAAGAACTGTAGAAATCAAGTAGAAATCACGTAGTAATGTGACAAATCCGGCCTTGTTCTGAACTCATGTTCAGCTCTCATGTAACTGGAGGCACCTTACGGGTCCATATTAACACTGTGTTGTTTCTAATCTCTTATTAAATGCAGTCTAGCAAATGGCAGGCTTCGGGCCTCCCAAACAATGGCTGGCATGGGACTTAAGCCGGACTATGAAACCGCACAAACAAAGTCGGTAGCACGATTGACTCTGACACTTTTACCTCCAGTACATTTGAATCAATATCTGCTGGGCTGCGCATTCCACCAGAGTAAAGGTTCACTTCGAGTCGGACCTATTCATCATATAAATACCTCAAACAACTTACGACGATCTTCTGACAGGATTTTCATCAAAGCTCCAATACGAATCGAATGCTCTACGAAGATGTACAGGTGGTGTTGTAGTAATACGCATCAGTAGATTGCATTGACTTAGAGAGCAGTGAAACACCAGCGACCCGTTCGAGCCGTCAGAGGACCCTAAAGTCCATACTATGAGATTTACAAACTGTCCGAGTTTAAAGTTACTGAGCATGACACTCGAGCCCTCTCGAATCCTCAAAATTCGTACAAACGAAATTCTCACTCGAGTTATCCTTATTCACAGGTTTGATATTGATACCTTCAAACGTCCACCCTGTACAAGGTGCCTTGGAACTGCACTCGAAATCGACAATCGCATCGGTTTTCGAAGATCCTGTGATATTCGAGAAATGGATATCGGACCATTGGAATGTAGATGTATTTGCATAGGATTGATTGAGTTGACTGTATGACAGGCTGAAAAGACGGTAAGTGAGAGAGTGGGAGTAGGACGAGAAGATAGACTTGCTTTGAGGTAAGAGAGAGGAATTGTTCCGTTTATTATGTGGATATTTCGGATTGTGACATTTTTGCAGTATCCGGAACCACCTCCTCCGCCGTTGGGAGGCGTGCCGACGCTAACGCCAATCCTGTCTCCGAGTTGAGTTGTCAGACAAGGAACCAAAATGGGTTACCAGGATTTGAAGTACGTTCCAGAGCCGATTTGAGTGTGTTCGGAAGATTGTGCCTAAGAGTCGGAAGTGAGTGATCATCGTATGCAAGTCTGAAGCTTGAAAGTCGCACCACTATATCTTCAACAAGAATATCTTGCAGGATATCAAACTACCTCTCCAATCAGCTCTTTTCAAATAAACACTCGAATCAACGGACTAACCTTTCCGGAATACTGCCCAATCGACCCAAACGCAATCCCCCCATTAAAACAACTCACATTTCTAACCACAATCTGCGTAGAGTTTGGTTTGAACGCAATACAATCGTCACCGCCTTGGTATATCCAGTTTTGGTAGGTGATGCTTTTGGACTGGTAGCTGTCACTTCCGTCGGTGTTTTGTAGCCAGTTTGAGGTACCTGCCTAGTGTTGTATTTTTGAGATGGAGAGTAGCAAAGATAAATAAGAAGTGGGACGTACGGCTGGGTCGGTGTTTGTGGCATTGATGTAAAAGTTTGAGAGGAGGATGTCGCTCGAGTTCTGAGAAAGCGATGAGTTCAAGTTGTGGGATTGAAGTGCATACCCATACGAGTGAGGCCCTTGAATCATGAAGGATTAGATATGCTGCACTGAAGTATGATCATGTCGCATACCAGAACTGTGGCTGTATGATTCTAAAGTTCCTCACCACGCCTCGAGTTGCGTTAGTCACAGAGACCGATATCGGCCTGCGAAGATGGGAATGTAGGGTTTAAGTGAGCTCTAGTAAGTACCCACCGACCGAATAAATTGCCAACTCCTTTAGCCCAAGAATACCAAACTTGTCCGTTCCCAAAAACTCCACCAATATCATGCGCATCGACGACGAAATCGCTTCCGGTAATATGCCTACAAAATATATAGTGCAACACGAGGCAGGGAGATAAGCTCACCAAGCAATACTCTGATTCTGAAACGGGAACCGATACGAATTCGCAACCCAATAATCAATATCCGTGGTAAAACTGAGATAACCATGAATATGGAGAGAAGCATGATCCAAATGTGTCGTCATAGGTTGTGCGATTGTGTAGTTTGATGAGGGTAAGATGATTGTGCCTCCTCTACCGCAGTTTTTGATTGCGGAGAGGATGGAGGGTGCATCGTCGACACCGTTGCCTTTGGCGTGGACGGTACATGTACTTTGTGCGCAGATGTGATGGGGGGTAAGCAGAGATAAGAACCAGAGTGTAGGGAAGAAGTAATACATCATGTGGTAGTATTTGAAACGAAGAATCAAAGTGGAGGTTTATATGTTTGTTACTAGACGCGGCCCGCCAGGGCGAAGGTTGAAGTCATCTCGTGATCGATGAACCCATGAACGACTTGTAAGAAGTGGAGTCAGTCAGAGGATCAGCACATATGACGATTCATTTATTGACAGTTAGATTGGATTCTTCAATGCGTCAGTTCAGCCAGTTGCAAGTCTGTCGAGGAAGAGCGGGAGAATGTTTTGTTTGGGCGCCGACTGCCTGTTTCGTATGGTGTGACTGTACTTACATCTCAGCCTACAACCTTATGGTATGTCCTTCATTTGTGAAAATGAAGTGCAAGTTTAGATCGCTCCGGCTTCCGGGCTAGAACCTATAAATTATAACCACCTCGTGCAGAGCATGAAGCAGCGCTAGCCAGCGCTCCGCGTAAAAAACTCTGGCTGACAGCGTCTTGGTCACCCGGTCAGCTGACAGCATTTTTCATGGGGCAGGATTATACGTGCCAGAAGTGTCCTCACACCTCCTTTCAGAGCGCGGAGACAGGTTTTTTTTGCACGTAGCTAGGACTGGAATGGAGTAAAAATAGAAACTGAGTTGCGTTCGAAGCGAAGGAGTGAATGTCGTGTAGTGAGATGGGTGTAGGGACAACGTCCCTGGAATGGTATCTCGTGAAGAATGGAGCTTTAGTTATCACAAGCACTGTTGCGTAGGCGCGTCTGTATTGGCCAGTAGCCCGTCAGATGGTGGGAGTTGATGGATGAGACCGTTGCGGGTGTACGTCGCGAAGGATGTTCCGAGCACCGTACGTCTCCTTGTTCTTGTATACGATAGAAACCTTGTTATGCTGTTATCAGTAATCTACCGTGCTTCCGTGACATTTGGGAGCGGAGACTATTTATGGCAGCGTTCGGAAGTGGATGCGAATTGTGGTACGGAATAAAGGTGAATGAAGGTCCAGAACGAGGCCTCGATTTCAAGTTTACTAAGTGCCGCCTGTGGATAGAGTGTTACTACACTCCGTAAGGTGTGGCGGTGAGGGAGGAGGGCATGAGAAGGGAAAGCGAAACATCGGTCTTGTTTGAGAAGGATGGGTGGTGGTTATGAGACGAGATAGAGATGAGAGTACAGCAATGGTTGATTACAGGCGTTCTCAAGATTGAAGCTTGGATCGCTGCGTCCGTCTCCACACCGTAGGGAATAAAGAGAGTTCGTGATACCACTGGTAGAGCGCAAAAACGACATGCTAGAGTGAAGACTTACGCAGCATTCAGAAGTAAATCCGGTGGAATGTACTGAGGGACAGCATTCGGAATCTACGTTAGGAACGAGATTTCAATTCCGGAAGTAGCGAAGAGTGGGAACGAAACAGCGGCGCATCCCGTCAGAGAAGCTCTGGTTCGAGCGCTGTGAAGACTGGTGATTCAAGTCAGGCTCTATCGTCCTAAAAAAGGCTTTTTGAGAGAGTAAAAAACAAAACGAGGAGGAGTATGACCTACAGCAGAATCGATTGAGAAGAATATCCATATCCAGGAAGCCAACTTGGCCCCACTCACGGTCACAGTACTAGAATTCCTAGTACGGTTGTGGTCAAAGTTGAGCGCCGTAAATCACGTGCGTCGATCTCTCCAAAGTTTAACTTTAAACCTCGTTGTATCTTTTGCGAAATTCTGCTGTGTTTGTCCTCTTGATGCGTCCAACTTTCAGGTTGGTATGATTATTTCAAAGTTGAGTCTCAGGCTGGGCTGGCGTTTTTCACTGACGTCATCAAACCGCTTCCGAGTCTTGTCCGAGTCCCGACAACACTTTTTTGACACTTTTGCTAAGTATTGCGCCACCGAAGGGCGCTCGAGAGCTTGACAGATGCCGTCAAAGTCGGTACTGAAGTGTTGTCATGATCCCTCCGAGTTGACGTTGCGCCAGCCTCTCTCGATCGATGCTCGGAAGGTTAGCGCCTAGTATACACCGGTCGCATCACCAACTTCGCGATGAGTGGTTAGACCGTATATGAGAGACGAGCTTTTACTACGGTACGCTGCAATCCAATACTGGTTTTCCTCACCTGGACTCGCAAATCTTGTCTTCTTGATCATCGGTGATAATCTGTATATACTACAATGTCACGGTGAACATACACTCATCGATATCCATCATACACCAATATGCTCATGAACAATAACATCATCCCTCAATCCCGCTCTCGCTCTGCTCACCACCTCCGCAACCTCAACCCCAGGCTCGATAGTAAGCAACACACCATGCTGCTTAATCTCACGATCCTCCGTCTCATGGTACGGACCATGCAACCCTGTGGGGTACACCCAAAACACCACCCCAACAGTCGTCTTTCCCGAATCATCCACCCTTCCCTGATTTCGAACGTAGCCCTCGACAGCGGTGAAGTCGTCCGCGTTTGAGATCTCATCAAAAGTGGATGTGGCGAGGAGTGCATGGAGGAGGTTATCGTTCTCCGTTCCTGTGGAGCGTGCGACGGAGAGAGGCCATGGTTTGGGGTTTATCTGCGACATGCTTAGTTGCTAAGACTGAGAATTGGCACCGCCGAGTCAGTTATAAGTATAATGGCAACAATGGACATACAATTTCTGTCTAAGAGGCTGTTGGTGGTGGTGGTACGGGAGTAAGTAAATAGAACTGCGCACCGGAGGTTTCCGAGTCGGACCTAAGCAGTCCGATCAAGCGATACCAGGTGGAGTCGACCTATAGCTAAAGAACCATTCCAAGAGTCAAACTGTAAGCTTCTTGCGATGATCAAATCCTTTCGGCGGACAGGGTCTCAGTGCGAGATAGAAGATCACTGGCCTCTGCACCGATCAGAAACAACACTATGGAAGATCATTTTACGCTTACTACGTTCCCCAAGTCCAAGTTTAGGCTCATCCAGTCATCCGTCTCAGTCGGAGGACTTGTAGATTCAGATGCCCGCCTCCGAGTGTCGGAGGCATAGGTGTATCCACAGCACTGGCATATACCTCCAGTTTTCCTTAACTGCAGGTAACAACAACCTCATCGTCGTAGATGTAGCCTTGCGTTTGCTCTGTAGTACGATCCGATAGCAGTGACAGCTGAGTGACAGCTGATAAACCAAAAAGGCTTCGAAATCGAATTTTAATAACTAACCTGCGCTCTCGCTCTCACTGAGCTCGTGTGTGCTTCAGCCTTCTCCTTCTCTGCGCTGTGCATCGGATTCTCTTTTCGGTTCTGCCCTTCTTGTCTTTCCCCCCCTGTCTCTTTCACGGGGTTCCGACATTCGCTTGCCAAGTGTCCTCTGGCGTATCTCCCTCCCTTGTGTTTCGTGTGGAGTGGACCTTGTGGATATGTAGCTCAGAAGATTGATCTGGGGAGAGCCTGAGGTTGCGGAGAGAGAGAGAGTTTGGGGTATTGGAAGGTTCGGTTGGAGGAGGTAAGGTAGGGCGGAGAGTGCATTAGATAGAAGTTCAGTCGGAGGTAAACAGATGGAAGGGGTGGTGGTAACGGAAGCAGGAGAAGAAATGGCAAGTGATACCCCGTCAGGTTGAGTGGACATCGCAAGCTGATCTGGCGAGGATCGGTTCAGTCTGTCGCCGCGAACCGCAATGGGTCTCGACTAGCTTCGCTTTGCCTCTATCCTGGCTAAGGGTTACGTATCTCGTTCTACGAGCGTGTATAGCTTACTAGGTCTCCCTCTGAACAATAAATTACGGAAATCCATAGCTTATTCAGTGTTGACGATGGCTTTGATGCTCAATTTACTATCTGCAAACATATGGACTGAAACGATAGACTCAGCGAAGGCAATCCGTTGACGAAGATAGACTTACATGCTCGATAGCCGTTGCGATAGTCGATCCAGAAACACCTGGCACAGAAACTCTTCCCCTTCCTTCGTTGATGGTTCAAGTTGGCGGAAGCGACTTTTCAGTATTTGACAGGAAAATTAGCAACGTCGCGGCCACTAGTTCAATATAACTTACCTTTCGGAGCTTTTTTCACCACAGTCGCTGGTCTGGAATGCTAGCATTCGAAGAAGTCGAGATCAGCATCAGTAGATGCACAACGTTTTGGTTAAGCTTCTTTCTCCAATGACATGGTGGGCTGTTTGTCGTAATAGTACTTAACAGAGGTCGCGCCGGTTTGGAGGAAAGGCGGAACTCGGAGGCGTTCAGGTGTAAAGCGAGCGGAGAGTGTATTGCTCGTTATGGCCAGCTTTATCTGGAGTTATGAGTTATAAGGCTAAAAAGCAGCAGTTTATCGCGGTAGGAGAAGCTGAGAGAGGAAAGCGCTGAAACCACGCCTGGAACGAGTACTAAGGGATGTGCCCGGGGGTTTACTTGGCCTATGTGCAGCAGTAGTAGGTTATCCATTCAATGAAGAGAGGATTGTGGAACAGAGTGCAATGCTTAAGAGCATCGTTTACGGCTGACGCAGGGACTTGCTGAGAACGAACGGGAAAAGGCAGACTACTTACATAATCACCGACTTCGAACTTGCGCTCGTTCCCGTTTCGCTGTGGGTCTTTCTGGCTCTGAATTATCGAGGACATGACACTACAACTACCGCAAGATCAGTGTAGAACAAACTTCGAGGGAGATGAGTCGCAGTGCAGTCATTTGACATACGATTTACTTACCAGGTTCCTGCTGCTCTAACCAACGACTACTACCTAGCATAGGAGATAGATATAGTGCTGCTCGTTAACTGAGTCTTACACACGTACCCGTGCTCTAAGCTCCAAGCCTTGGCGACGAAACTCACAAGCTACTAGCTACTCATCATGGTCGATTCCTTTACAGGTAAGCTATCAAATCCACTTCAATAACATGAGATAGTGCTACAACCATAAGTTTTTATAGCTACTCAGACAGGATAGTCAAAACATCATCGACTCCAAGCTGTTGAAAAACCTCAAAGTGTATCTGAGGGTATAGAGAACGTGAAATTTCCATCAGGTTCGTGCCGCTGCTTCGTAAGTACGTATGTCCCCATCAATAAACATGAAAAGTCGACTGGGCATTGACGCACCCCATCTATAGAATCTGATCTGTCAACTTTCTCGTTCGTCGAACTAAGTGTATAAAATCAAAACTCAATGATTGGACGCAAAAAATGGGTACTCGCTGCGCAACGTCATCACTGCGACCCATGGGGACTAACAACACATTCGTATTCCCGTCGTTGAGCTTTTCGAAAGGCTAACACGTGAAATGTTGCACCGCGACATGAACTCCTGTTCGATCCCGAGATTACGTTGATAGGATCCGAAAGCAGTATCGCAGAGGTTTGATCCACCTCTGGAGCATTCTGGCAATACCAGCCTCATGGCATCGAACTACAATCTCCTGGCATCGATCGGAAAAGAAGCGATAAAGCTCTGATGGGAAACGATGCATCTGAGAATGGAGGTTTGAGTGTATAGAAAAGGAGTTCGGAGTTTGCCTGCCGGTACTCTTCTCCAACTCTCGGATCTCAGGCAACCATTCTGCCTGCAGCTGAGAAGTTCTTCTTATCTAAACTTCTGGCCCGGTTTCTGATAGTGCGGCCCGACAGACGTCACAGAGACTTAGGGTACGTGTGGATGGAGTGCAACTATGGACCTCCATCAATTTCTATAAGCTGCATGATATGACATGACATTCTCAAATCTCATGGGCCTAAACTGAAAGATGACTCTGTCTCACCCAGTCCTTTGGATGCGAATCGAACTTGTAATTTCTTTCAAAAGATTCGTAGATACGTACATCAACGTTTCAACGCCGCCGTCCTTCTATATTACCTGACAATTGTTCTTTCCGAGTCAAAGACAGTTCTTTGAATGCTCATTTTTAACGTCGCTTTCGAGAATCATACGCCACAGCATGGTGTTCAACAAGACCTGATAACAGTATCAGTAGAGATTCGACCCTGAACCTGCGCCTCGGTATGTACTAGACTAAGATGTGCATATTGATTTTAAGAATAGCTGCTCCAGGGATTGATTAAAAGCCTCGACGAAATTTCTGACTCCTCAGTCTCAAAGCTTCAACCTTCGTCCTCATCGCTGTTTGCTCTTTTGACTACTAGTTTTTGCCGTAGGTCCATTATGAGTGTCGTTAACACTCACTCTGCATGCCTTAGTTGAACCATGCCTAAAAATCGTCCTTCAGCACAGGCGTTCCGAAATGCCGGATGGCTTCCAGCCAGCAATCAAGTATATCGCGAATGGATCACAGATTTGTGCAACAAAGTCCTCGCTCCTGCAGGGGCTCCTACTCTCATACCATCCGTCCAAGATTTCAAAGACTTCATCGAGACCGATGCTACTGTGTACACAGAGTTCATTCGGATGTTTGAAGGAGCTACCGAGTCTGCAAGTGCCTTCTGCTTGTTCTCCCATCCGATCGCTTACTATTATTAGCCCAAAAATGACATCGAACTAATGGCCATGATCAATGAGATCTTTCGAAAACCCCCCTTCTACGGTGATCTCGGACCACCCATGTATATGATCATGTCTCGAACGATGGATACGCAGGGCGGCTTCTCCGCGTACACCAAGGAAAACTTGAACCGCCATTTCAAAAGGTTGTTCGAGACTTGGGCGACATACCTTGCATCCGCGGACTCTCGCTACGTGCTTGTCGACAAGCAGTTTGACGATAAGCATTATGGATGGTTTGCCCCAAACGCGAAAGCTGCGATGATGACACAATACGCTGCTGGTCGCACATTCGAAGACGTCTTCATCTGTGATCCAAGTGCCGAATATCATGGATACGTCTCGTACGAGGACTTCTTCAATAGACGGTTCAAATCACCCGAGATCGATCGTCCTGTCACAGGTGGGAACGAGTCCATCAGTGCTGCTTGTGAATCCGTCGTGTATCACTACCAGGAGGATGTCAAGAGATCCGACCAACTCTTCATCAAGGACGAAGCATACTCTCTCGTCCATTTGCTTTACAACGATAACCTCGTAGACGAATTCCTCGACGGCATTATCCTTCAAGGTTTCCTCAATACTACCGGTTACCATCGTTGGCATGCTCCCGTCAACGGTACCATTAGAAAAATTGTCGACGTCCCAGGTACCTACTTCGCTCAGGCTCCCAACACGATAGGCACGGCACCTGCAGCAGTTTTCGACAATCAGGCTAGCGAGTTACCCCCGTATCTACGGTCGCTCACATACTTTGCCAATACTGCCGCGCGTAAGCTCATATTCATTGACGCCGACGATACGCAGATCGGTCTCATGTGTTTCATCTCCATCGGCATGACGGAGATTTCGACATGCGAGGTAACCGTTTACACTGGTCAGCATGTCAACCGAGGTGAGCAGTTGGGAATGTTCCACTTTGGTGGGTCTTCGTTTGCGCTCGTGTTCCGCAAGGGCACAGTGGAGATCGATGGCACGTACAGGAATGCGAAACCGGACCAGGAAGTCCCTATGAAGATAAATGAAACCATCGGCGTGGTCGGTTTCATCAACGTTTTGTCAAGCCTTGTATAACTGATTCTTTTTCAGTCGAAATCCGCCGTGATTTAAGGAAGGCCTTGTGATGTACTTGTATATCGTCTGTGTATCTGCGATTTGCTTGAATGTAACAATGAATGATTTGCATGCCTACTGAATATTCGATCTTTATCGATTCAGCCAGCCGGCTGGTGAGAGGAAACATTTGCATTCGAAGTTATATGTCATTTTCCCGTCGATACGATTCGACTTTCATATCACCTCTCACCTGCGTCACATCTAAGTTCAGCTAAGCGGAGAAAGAAGAGTACGGTACTCTGGCGGACGATGGGTTGCACCGGATGTCAACGCGTTCTACAAAAAGAGTAACGGAACAGAAAAGGGATCAATAGGGATCAACGATGTTCCATCATTTATAATATAATGCACTTCCGAAATAATCTTACAGACTGTCGGCGATAGATTGGACAGAACTCGGCTATCAATTCATAAACCCGGCCAGATGGCCGGCACAAAGCGAAAGAGTAAGCGCAGAGTTTCGCAGTAATGTACATATCTCCGAGTCTATCTGCATCCCTCAAGAAGGCGAACGTCGTCGGCGAATGACCGAGAGAGCACAAATCTCGCTCCTCGTGCGGGTAGAGGGACGATTTGTCAGAAGACACTCCTACAGAGGGACGAACCATGTCAAAAGTGGCATAAGGATGATATCCATGTGCTGCAGAAGTATCGAGATCATGATGGTACTGGACCAGTTGGGAAACTACGGCACCTACTTAAGGCAGGTGCCGTAATAAGCTAACGGCTAGCCTTTATTGTATAGACGTGTCACATAATATAGCTAACAGCTAGGGTTCCGAGGTTCCTTGCCCCATCTAAACACCCGGGTACGTGCTTGTTGGGGACCTCACTGATCCCGCGGCACTTGTTCTCCAGTCTTATTATTTGATTTTGCAATGAGCAGATCGTTCCTGACACAATAAGTAGAAGTCTCACAAGTGGTTGAAAGGCTGTCGACTCGGCATCGGGAGACTTTTAGTCAATCAAATATCTTCTTCGTTACAAATCCGTGACTTATTAAAAGACTTCACTGGGTGTTACAACCAAAAATCGATAGCTACTCGTACAGGATACTCAATACATCATCCACTCGAAGCTGCTGAAAGAATTCAAAGTGTACCTGGAAGTACGGAGAAATCCCATCAAGTTTGTGCCGCTGCTGCTTCGTATAGGTATGTCCCCATCAATTTGGTCTAAAACATCATGGAAAGATAAACGTGAAAAAGTCGATTAGAATTGACACACCCCATTGATGTAATTTGACTTGTCAAGTTTCTCGTTCGTCGAACTAAGTGCATAGAATCAAAACTCAACGGTTGGACGCAAGAAAACGGGTACTCACTGCGCACCGTCGTCACTGCGACCCATGGGGAGCAATAGCACATTCTTATTCCCGTCGCCGAGCTTTTGGAAAGTGTAGGTAATAGGGATAGACCCACCCTCTCGCGTGAAATCAGGGTCTACATTGTACACAGCCTATAATTATACTCGAGTCAGGAAATATTATTACTGTGCAATAGCAAGCTGCACTTACTTTAGTAGCCTTCTGCCCTGCGACATAATTCCAATGCGTCGTATCTGCGGTCCATGGCGGTCCGCTACCCTCAAGGTTTATATCCATACGTATGCTATTTTGGGGTATTTTCAACTTCTCATATTCCTTTTGGAGATAACGCGTTACAATCTCGGCGACTTGTTGTGGGTCGTTCTGGTTTGGAACGAGCCTACGACATCAATGAAGCCCATGAGTCTGAAGAGTCAGAGACTCACCGGATTGAAAACTTGCCAACCGGTTTTGACGGAATAACGGTTGCAGAGGACTCATCTGAAGACGCACCCTCGATTCCATGCAGTGAGAGTGATGGGAATCGCATGCGAGCCATTAGGAGATCCGCTTTGTTATTCGACACTGCAACCGAACCAATATCATCAGTGAGATCTTGTTGTATGTTGTATGTCAATGTTTGATAATGTTCCCTGATGAATGAACGTTAACACGAAAATGGCACGCTTGTACGTACTCCTCTTTAGGTGTAAGCGGAGCAACGAGGTCGTTGACTTCTTTAATAGGGATCTTTGCGTCAATCGTGACGAGCTTGCTCATCAGATGGAACAGGATCGTCATCGGCTCGTAAACCATACCACCGTACTCTCCGGAATGCAGATCACGAGTGGGACCAGAAATGGTCAAGTTAAAGTAGAGGATCCCACGCAAACCATATGTGAGGCACGGTTTAGTGGTGGAAAGCCAGTAACTATCCGACTACAGGGATGATAAGCACATTTCGATCATAGTGGAAGATGAACAATAACGTACAATGCAGACTGCGCTCACCCCCTTGAAGAATTCGTCTGTAAGAATCAGGTTGTCCAGCAGAGGTCCATATTCCTCGGTCCCGCTCTCCTCCTTTCCCTCGAGGCAGAGCTTGAGATTCACTGGAAGCGGAATATTTAGTTCCTTGTGCGCTTGTAGAACGTTGATCCAGCCACACACAGGGCCTTTGTCATCAGTTGATCCACGACCATAAAGTTTCCCATCTATCTCGGTTAGTTCGAACGGTTTAGTGTTCCATCCCTTTTCCGGCGCCTGCGATCCGGGGTCAGATCAATGTGGATACGGCTGGAGACTCGACTTACGGGTTGCACATCGTAGTGTCCATAGCAGAGAATTGTTTTCTTCGATGGGTCACTCGTGGCCGGTACCTCTGCCAGGACGACGGACGGGAAGCCCGGAAGTGGAGCTTGCCTAACCTTAGCACCGACAGCCTTCAGCTCTGTTTCGAGGAAGTCCGCCATTTCGTGGACCTGGTTCTGAAGATTAGGATCGCCGCTTACGCTGATACGATGATTCAGTTTTAATCTGAAGTTAGTCAGCCGGATAGTGACTCTTACCTTTTATACGCGACAGCTTTTCTAAGTCGTTCAATAAAATTGTCGGCATTTTTGTCAACGAACTGGAGAAACTCAGGTGGAGCTGACATGTTCGACACTAATGAAAATGTAGCAACTTTCGTCTCTTAAGTAGGAACGTGAAATGTTGCACCGCGACATGAGCTCCTGTTCGGACTTCGGTCCCGAGATTACGCTGATAGAAGGATCTGAGAGCAGTATCGCAGAGGTTTGGTATTGCCAGAATGCTCCAGAGGTGGATCGGCCTCATTGCATCGAACCGCAATTCCCTGGCATCGATCGGAAAAGAAGCGACAACGTTCACCCTCTTTTTGCATTTCACAACTCGGAAAGGAAGTCGGTCCAACAGAAGAATAAATATCAAAGCCCTGATGGAAGGAAGGAAGGGAAACGATGCATCTGTGAGAATGGAAGTATGAAGGAAGGAAGGAAGGAAGGAGATATAGAACAGAGTTCGGAGTTTGCGTGCCGGTACTCCAACTCGGATCTCAGACTATCGCAGATTCTGCCCGCCATCGAGGAGTTCGTCTTACCTAACCTTCTGGCCTTGTTTCTGATGGTGCGGCCCTTACGAGGACAGACGTCACAGAAACTTAAGGCACGTGTGGATGGATTGCCACTCTAGACCTCAGGCTCCGTCAATTTCTATAAACCGCATGATATGACATTCTCAAATCTCATGGACCTAAACTGAAAAGATGATTCAGTCCTTTGGATGCGAATCGAACTGGTAACTTTCTTTCAAGAACATTCGTATAGTATGTCAACGCCGCCGTCCTTCTATATTACTTGACGATTGTTCCTTCCGAGTCACAGGAATGCTCATTTTTTTACCTCGCTGTCAAGAATCATACGCCACAGCATGGTGTTCAACAAGACCCGATAACCGTATCAGTAGAGCATCGACCCCTTAACCCGCGCCTTGGTATGTACTAGACTAAGACGTACATATTGATTTTAAGAATAGCTGCTCCAGGATGCATTAAAAGCCTAGACGAAATTTCTGACTCTTCAGTCTCAAAGCTTCAACCTTCGTCCTCATCGCTGTTTGCGCTTTCGACAACTAGTTTTTGCCGTAGGTCCATCATAAGTGTCATTAACATTCACTCTGCATGCTTTAGTTGAACCATGCCTTACAAAAAAAATCGTCCTTCGGCACAGGCGTTTCGAAATGCCGGGTGGCTTCCAGCCAGCAATCGAGTATATCGCGAATGGATCGCAGACTTGTGCAAGAAAGTCCTCGTTCCTTCAGCGGCTCCTACTCTCATACCATCCGTCCAAGATTTCAAAGACTTCATCGAGACCGATGCTACTGTGTACACAGAGTTCATTCGGATGTTTGAAGGAGCTACCGAGTCTGCAAGTGCCTTCTGCTTGTTCTCCCATCCGATCGCTTACTCTTATTAGCCCAAAGATGACGTCGAACTAATGGCCATGATCAATGAGATCTTTCGAAAACCCCCCTTCTACGGTGATCTCGGACCACCCATGTATATGATCATGTCTCGAACGATGGATACGCAGGGCGGCTTCTCCGCGTACACCAAGGAAAACTTGAACCGCCATTTCAAAAGGTTGTTCGAGACTTGGGCGACATACCTTGCATCCGCGGACTCTCGCTACGTGCTTGTCGACAAGCAGTTTGACGATAAGCACTATGGATGGTTTGCCCCAAACGCGAAAGCTGCGATGATGACACAATACGCTGCTGGTCGCACATTCGAGGAAGTCTTCATCTGTGATCCAAGTGCCGATTATCATGGATACGTCTCGTACGAGGACTTCTTCAATAGGCGGTTCAGATCACCCGAGATCGATCGTCCTGTCACCGGTGGGACCGAGTTCATCAGTGCTGCTTGCGAATCCGTCGTGTATCACTACCAGGAGGATGTCAAGAGATCCGACCAACTCTTCATCAAGGACGAAGCATACTCTCTCGTCCATTTGCTTTACAACGATCGCCTCGTAGACGAGTTCCTCGACGGCATTGTCCTTCAAGGTTTTCTCAACACTACCGGTTACCATCGCTGGCATGCTCCCGTCACCGGTACCATCAGAAGGATTGTTGACGTCCCAGGTACTTACTTCGCTCAATCCCCCAATACGATAGGGACGGGACCCGAAGCAATTTTTGACAATCAGGCTAGCGAGTTACCCCCGTATCTACAGTCGCTCACATTCTTTGCCAATACTGCCGCACGTCAGCTCATGTTCATCGACGCCGATGATACGCAGATCGGTCTCATGTGTTTCATCGCCATCGGCATGACGGAGATTTCGACATGCGAGGCAACCGTTTACACTGGTCAGCATGTCAACCGAGGTGAGCAGTTGGGAATGTTTCACTTTGGTGGATCTTCGTTTGCGCTTGTGTTCCGCAAGGGCACAGTGGAGATTGATGGGAAGTTCAGGAATGCGCAACCAGACCAGGAAGTCCCTATGAAGATCAATGAAACCGTCGGCGTGGTCGGTTTATCAACTTTTTGTCAAGTCTTGAATTACTGATTCTTTTGCAGTCGAAATCCGCCGTGATTTAAGGAAGGCCTTGTGATGTACTTGTATATCGTTTGTGTATCTGCGATTGCTTGAATGTAAAAATACACGATTTGCACGCTTACTGAATACTCGATCTGTATCGATTCAGCCAGCCAGCTGGTGAGAGGAAAGACTGCATTCGAAGTTATATGTCATTTTGCGACTCTTTAACTTGAAAGAGCAAACCTTTTCCCGTAAATGCGATTTGACTTTCCTATGTCATCAACGAAGTTCAGCTAGCGGAGAAAGAAGAGTACGGTACTCATTCTGGCGGACGATGACAACTTGGTTGCGCTCGAATGAGCACTGAGCGCTAAGCCGCTGCGTGGTTCGTCACGTTCCAAAAAAAAAAAGTAACGGGACAGGAAAGGCTATCAATGATGTTAGACTTTCAAAACAGTCTTCCAGACTGTCGGTGATAGAGAACTCGGCGATCGCCAATGAGATGGTTTTAGAGCGAAACTGTAAGAGCAGGGTTTCGCATTGGTACTACTTACAATGGAATACGGGCGATGGTTAACAGAAAGAAGTATGTGGCAAGTAGCAGACAATGCATCTTCTTTGTCCTTTGTGCATCCCTCAAGAAGGCGACCGCGAGACGAATGACCGAGAGAACACAATTGCGTAGAGGGACGATTCACCAACTACAGCAGGACATCCCTACAGAGACATGGAACCATGTCAAGAGCAGCATAAGGATGAGACATAAGTGCTGCGGAACTATCGAGATGGCACTGGACCAATTGGGGGAGCTACGACAAGATATAGCCTCGGAGGTTGTTTGTTCGTGTTTATCTAGGCAGTTGGTATTGGTATGCGGACACCTTCGGTATTGAACCATTGCAACTCTTTGTTGTCGACCTATCTTGAGGTTGCTCGAGACCACGGGAAGGAACAACCGCGAATACTCGCAATACCCGCAATACCACTATGAAATGGGTTTGGCATGCAAGCTCTGAATGTTACGGTAGAAATGACCGTCTCCGGGCTGAACAAGTGACCAGAGCAAGCTCGGTATGGTAGGGATGTAACACCGTCCAATATTCGAATGCAGCGGCCGTTCGAAAATAGTACTGAACAGACCGGGGGGTTTGGAGGGCTATATTACGCGGGCGCAACCTAACCTGCCTCAGTGTTAGTTCCGGATAGGCAAAAGCAGAGAATAGCACTCAGTGCCACTCACATGCAAAGGAGTAAAGCAACGGCTTGTTCCAAGCGACGATTAGCATCACCCTTAGCATACGCATACGGCAAAGGGTGTGCGTAGCCTCAAACGTCACGGCTGACGAGTTTCCGACGACTGGCTACTTCGGTCGTCGGCAGAACCATGAACCTGAGAAGCCTTAAAGCAAGGTCTTCAAGGAATATGCCACCGGTGACCGTAGAGCTGGTAACGAAATTGTGCCGCTGCTGTAGCGGGCTGGATGGGTCTATACCAGCAAACATTCCAGCCAGGTTCCAGATTCAATCGTAAGGCTGCCCAGGACCACCAGTTTGGACCGTGACAAAGCACAAATTCTGCAGTTCCGGTCGTAATAAAAGCATAGGAAGAACCAATTCCGAACCTTCATACAAAAGAACATGGGCCGAGCTGCATTTATAGCATTTGCAACGCGATATAAGTTGCAGTAAGTGCAGAAAAAGAACCTGTACGATGACTTGGCGTCGGGCGAGGTTCAAAACAGGGAATTTGGTATTTGTTGGGCACTGGCAGATTTCGGGGAGCAATGTATTAGGTATCAGCCATTAAGCGCATACCTGAAGTCGATGAGCCCTGCAATTCACGCAGAATAACTTTTTTGTTTAGGTCACCGGTGGCCGTATGCGAAAAGTGGCGCTCATACTGTGACATCACACCTGACACATCAAAGTGAATCCGAACTCCGACATCCTCGGCAGAATCCGCGAATTCTAGATAGCCCTGTCCAAACTCACCGATAAGTTATTCAGAACCGGAGTCAAGACTCGAGAAGTCAGGGAAGGAATGGCTACTGTCACTTATGCATGTACAAACCTGAGGTCGTGTAATCCTGTAAACAGAAGGATTATCGGAGATCATCAGGACAACTTCAGAGTCGACCAATTTGGATCTGTGGTTGTATACTTAAAGGCAACGAGCCAGATAGAAATGAGGATAATCTACTCCGGTTTTTTTTGAGCCTCTGAGCCGTCAATATCACTGTAATTTGTAGCTACTGATGATAAGTGTCACCTCTGCCACTCATTAAGGCTAGTACGCAGTGACGGAATGAACGGAGCTTGAGTGGCAAAGGAGCTGAATAAATTATCACTTGTAATATGTGTAGCCGTCCTACCGTACTGGCAGGGGAGAAATTGGGAGAAATTGGAGTCGTACTTAAGTCCAACTCATTTCTCTGTCTATTTCTCTGTGATTGGCACGCCACCATTCACCCATCGAGCCCTTCATCCATGCCAACCAAACCGGAATAAAGATATTCCGAAGTACAGACTTGTTGGAAAAGATCCTAGGTTAAGCGACACCGAATAGAAAGCTTTGACATCAAGACACAACTTTGCTCCACTGTTGACAGGATCAATACTTACTCGGCTCAGAACTCTGCCGAGTCGCAATAGTAAAAAAGCTAGCTGTCTCCGTCGCGTCATTCTTTCTATTAGTAAAGACCTATATAACATTAAATGGTCAATTAATTGACACCACAATTCCCCTATAGTGGGGTTTGTTGTTAAGAACACTTCATCCTGTCAAGAAGTCTCTTTTGTGACATCAAGCGGTGCCTCATAGGGAGGAGTGGCTTGGCATGAGTTGCAGGCCTCCGAATTCAAGTCAGAAAGGCCCACACGGTGCGGTGATGGTAACAGCATTTTAACTCGGATGTGAGAAACTGGAAGGTCATTGCAAAGCTTTATAATGGCTCTAAATATTGAAGAAGATTTTCCAATCACGGCGGTTCAGAGTCTGACTCGGGAGAAGCAGCACGGATTTAATTTTAGGCCCACTAGCCTCAAAACTCTTCTCAATCTTTGTCCCAGGTGCATACGAAAGGCTCTCGAATCCTTGTCGTGAGTTGCAGTTCTTATCGTAACATAACACGGCTGCACAGAACACGGACAGCCCGCCGTTAAGAGAAAGGCATTGAGCCCCGAGAGAGTCGACTGTGCGACTAGGGCCTGCATGGAACTGTTCTTGGGGGTAGCCTACTACAGTGCCGGTGCAGTTGGCGACCAAGCAGTGTAACTTTCTGCACAGGCGAAATGAAGGTCGGAGAGGATGGTGATCATAGTGAGAGGTGTAAAACGCATAATGTTTGGTTACTAGTCGTGTGCAGACTGAAGTAACATACAGGCAAACATGCCGATTTTATGCCCCAGCGACCGACGCACATCCTGAAATGCACGTCAAGAATGACGCACCTTGCATTCCAACTGTTGCAATCTCAAATCGGGGTTAAATGTTGGACTTACAAATCGCTGTTTTTCTAACCATATTTCCGTAGATCGACTCTCTTGTTGAAATTTACAGTGTCAGGTTAGACGCCAATCGTCGAGCGTCAATTGGGATTTCCTTATAAATACTACTATTATCACGTGTGCCATTTGTCACTCGAGTTTCCACATATCTTTCCTCAAGTGCGTTGCACTCAAGGTTATCATGTCCGAGCAGTATTCAACTGGAAGAGTGGAGTTTGTTGTGGAAAACAAATCATGTCATACTTGGTACAAAGTCTACGGTGATTTGAAGACATTCGGGAAGACACCTTTGGTGGCTATCCATGGGGGACCGGGAATGACTCACGATTACATGCTGTATGTTTCCCCGCTCCCTTGGAAGCTATCTATGCCAACAAGAGTCTCATAGTCCCAACAAAGAAATATTCTTCAGAACCGGGTACACCTAAGGCAGGTGACGTAACCTACCAATAGCTAACCATTTTTGGTTGAGCGTAATCTAGCAGACAGCCTCGGTGCCGGAGTACTGTATATTAGTCATGCCTCCAAAAGTCGACCACCCTCATCGCTGGGGACGCTGCGAGGACGTCGCTGTCTCGTGTTGTTTGTATGTGAGTACAATGGTTCCATCGAGCATCTGAGATATTCTCTCCTTTAGTGACGACAAAGCCGACAATCAAAACCTGGCTCCCCTCAAATCCAATCCCACCCAACCAAGTCATACTCGACCGACTAGGTCTAACACCCCTCCAAGAATGGCGGACCCATGAACGAAAAGATAAACCAGTTGTGATAGGGATCGAAGGTGATGCTGGGATGACCATTGGTATCATTCGATGTACGTCCCTCCCTTACTGTACTAACGAATCCTTCCCTAATGATTTGATCGTGTACATAGTACAGTCGAGGCAAGCCCTACAAGTGATCAAATTCGCTCTTGCTGGCGGTCGGTTCCTAAGAGGTCATGAAAGAGTTTGTGATGCGTCGTGTAAAGATGTGCCATCTGGTATGCCTCTTCTTCTCTTCCGTCAGCATAATATATCCTCCAGTCTAGTTCCCATGCTTTCTGCAAGACGATGAACTCTCCTTCTGGGAAGCGTGGTTGTCAACCCTTCACGAACCCTACCTTCATTTTCCCAATCCAAGGTCCCCACGTACGTAGTACCTGTTTGCAATAAAATGACATAAACAAGTAAATTCTTGTAACAACTAGCTGCGACTTCAAACGAGTGGTGGGACACTACACAAACGACAAGATACAACTGAGACGCGCAAGAACATTTGAGGTATTTGTATTGTCCTAAACACCACCTGCACCCGGACCACTCGCACTACCCAGACCTGGATAAGTCCCCGAAGAAGGATGCAATCCAGATGAGTTAGGGCCGGGAGCCACAGCATTGGCCTGGGGGTACATATAGCCGCTGTAAGGTGCATGGGCCTGGGGGACCTGCTGCTGTATGGCAAGCTGCGCCTGCAACATTACAATCTGTTGTTGCAGCAAGGTCGCATCGTTGCGTTGGGCAAAGGGATTGTAGAAGAATGGTGGAACTTGTGCTTGGTGAGGCTGCTGAGAGTAGTCGGCCATTGGTACCGTTCCAGGTTCTGTCTTGATAGAAATACCCTGGGTGACGAAAGATGGTGCCAGTTGGGGTGAAGCGGATGATGCTGGCTGAATTGAGGGGAGGAAGGATGTACTTGAGGGAGGGGGAGGAACGGACGTCGTGACGAAAGATGGCGCCAGTTGGGGTGAAGCGGATGATGCTGGCTGAATTGAGGGGAGGAAGGACGTGCTCGAGGGAGGGGGAGGAACGGACGTCGTGACACAAGAAGGCGCCAGTTGGGGTGAAACAGACAGTGCTGGCTGAATTGAGGGGAGGAAGGACGTGCTCGAGGCAGGGGGAGGAGGGACAGACATCATACCAAGATTTGGAACTGGTCCGGAAGGCACAGTTGATGATGTGGTAGGTGCAGCCATACTGGTGATGGGAGAGACTTCAGACAACACCTTTTGAATGGGTGCAGATGGGTGCAGAGGTATGGCGGCGCTAGAAGATGTTACATGTTGAATTTTTCGGCCTGGCGACGCCCAATACACTGTCTTTGCGCCCATAACTGTAAACGGATTGACGGCAGGTTGAGGTTCGTCTGCCGAGGCCTGTTGACAGCTTCTGTCTGGGTGATCGTTGGATGTAGCATGTGGGATGAACTACAGACGTACCTTCCGCATTCAACGTCCCATCCACCATACCACTTTGTGTCCCTGCTGTATTGTTTTCTTCTGCAGTTTGTGGGGACTCCGCAGCTGGTGCTTCTATCACTGGGTGAGACATTAGATGCAACACGTCAAAAAAAGAGACGTACCCTCTGCTTTCCTTGACGTTACCTGCGCTTTTGTATTGCTAATTTTCATTGCAGGTTCTGAATCGACATTAGACCCGTACATAAGAAAGGGAGAGACTTACTTTTGGGCTGAGCTTGAGTTGGTTTTGACGCAACCACAGGAGTCTCGGCATGTGTCGTATTGATTGTAACACTTTTGGCCTGCTTGGGACCATCGGCTGGTGGTGAGATTAGACACGTCTACATAAAAGGACAAGACTTACCTTTTGGCTGAGCTTTCACAGGGGTCGTATTGACTGTAACCCTCCTGGCGCCCTTGAGACCATCAGTTGGTGGTGCTTCAGACATTGCCCTTGTCTTTGATCAGGTCTTTGGGGGTGATGTCTGTGGCTGCTCATTAGCCTCTGTCGAGGACTCCCGGTGAGAATCGCTGTCGTAGATACCATCGTCATCATCATCAATGATGGGTATTGGCGAATCTTTTTTGATGAAGCGGCGCGACTTGGTCGGTGGCTTGCAATTTGCAGTATTGTCGTCACCTTCTGAGCCCTTCAAAAGGCGTGGTGGACCATTGCAGTCAACTGAACCATCACAGAATACACGTTGGGCATGCATTTGTTTGGTGGTCGACGGAGGAGGTGCGTATATCAAGATGGGATGTACCTTGGATTTGATGTCTATTCGAGACAGGATGAGCAATATCTGAAGATTGCGACGGGTACGTACCTTGCACGGCAATAGAAACAAATGACATCGGATGGGTACCATGAGCCATCTGGTTGATCATGGCATCCCGATGTGCCTTCGACAGATTTTTGATTCCCTTGCTCTTTTTCCCTCCCACTGGAGCGTTTGGAGGTGGTACCCCATGAGGATAATTTTGAATGTAAGCGCCGTGATTGGCAAGCCGCTCAAGGAATTGGAATATTAAGCCGACACCACCTTGAAATGATTCAGTATGTTAACACAAAAATCAGTCAATACATACGTGCTAGGTTTCAAAGGCCAAGTAGTAGACGGCCCTTGTCATTCATCTTGTTATCCTTGGGTCTGCTATCCTCAGGTCCATCTTGTTCGTTCTCTGGAGCGAGGAGTGTTCGTGCAGCTTCCAACAGAATCTTCTTTGACCCGTCGGCACTAAAGGAGGTGGTCAGATAATGTTTCAAAGCAGCTTAGTAAGAGAACGTACTAAGCCCATGTCTTGAGATGGTCTTCAAACGTCTCCTTGTTACCAAAGCCACTATTCTCCAACAGTCCTTCAAGACCAGGTGAGACATACACATGCCCAAGAGACCGGTCAGAACCTATGACATCACCCACCACACCAATGAAAGAACGGAATCCATAAAGGTTCTCACCACAAACCGCCTGATGTATCCTCAGCTGGGAAGCCGTCAGAAACAAGGTACGTACCACTTGCTGCATGTTTGCAGCTATCCGGTTGAATGATCTGTGTCTCCGCTGTAAGGAGGACCCTCTGCTGATGTCTTCGCACTCCTTCCAAGTCTGAAGGTATTCCGAGTAGTCCGGACGCGCAGCCTTGAAAAGCTTCCACGTCTGTGCACGAACAGCATTGAGTTTGAAAATTGTGGATACTGTACTTGCATTAGTGCTTGGTCGTACAAAGTGACTGTACTCACCATCTCGCGACATATCAGCTGGGAGCCGACTGAGTTCCTGCTCCTGGTTCTTCGCGAAGTACGAGCCGTATGCATTCCAATCGCTATATGCCCCTATGCGCTTATGATACTGACCTCTGATGGTATCAACTGAAAGGTTGGTCTCCATGCTCAGCTTAGCGAACAAGGAGTCGATAGTTTCGAAGCCAACACGGATCTTGTTACGAGCGTCGTTGGAGGGACGACCCCCCTTCCCTTTCCCTTTCCCAGCATCCGCGTCTGAGCTGTCATCGTCAACATCTGGATCAAAAGATCCATACATCCTAGCGCGAGCCTCGTGTGCGTTCAGTGCAGTTTGATCTGCAGCTTCGCTTGGGCATATCTGGGGTCGCAACCGATAGGGAGAGGGTGATGGTGCTTCCAGCACCTTGGAGTGTTTTGGGGTCCCAGTCTGGCCAGGTGATTCAGCGCGTCGTTGTCGCTTGTTTTCTGATGTCTTCTCAGTCGCATCGACCTCTTGAAGTACATTGGCATCAGAGGCTGGAATAGCGAACTCATCGTCACTGAGGGTGTTTCCGTGCTTGACAGGTGCCTCTTGTTTCTCGTTTTGGATTGTTGTAACAGGCTGTCGGTAGTATGTCAGTATAATTGCATTGAGACACGTGTAACATACTGGATGTGACATTTTCAAGATGGATACGATGTTCTGCAGCATAAGGTAAGCTGAAGACACGTCGAACAGACTGGTGACAACCTACCAAGTCAAGAAAAAATGGGCAAATTGCACAAAAGTTGTTTGAGATGGGTTGATCAGATAGGCAGCACAATGCAATATACTGGAGCGTGTTTTGGGCAGAGAAAAAAATGCACTGGGGGACGTCCTTTAAAAGTGGGCACATCTCAAGTAATAGCCGCACACTAAATCGGCTAAGATGCCTATTTCGACACGCTGTGGAAGTAATAGCCACACACTAAATGGGCTAGATACCTATTTCGACACACTGTGGTGCATCTTGGAGTCATATCCGTGATGGACCAGTTACATTGACAGCAGGGGCGGCACCCGTTACCTCGGTGTCGTATCTTCTGCAATGATATTGGATGAGGTGGGAAATGCACAAGGGGTGCATGCGTACCATTGTAATGATCTGTAAGGGTGCTTGACGATGGGAGAAGAAGGACAAGAGTGGTGACGTGTGAGTCACATACTGTCCGTACCTTTGTGTACCAATCATACAAACATCTTGCTCACCCCAGTCTTGTGTGTGCGATACAAAATCGCTTCGTGTCCTATATAAGTACTCAGTAAGTCTATACCAGTCTAAACATTGTATGAGGGACTTAGCAAAATGGCCGCCATTAAATCACGTGGCTTTTCCTTTTCGTAGATCTGTCGATGTTAAAACCCTCCTGGAGCCAATATCCTGCCTAGAAAAGTTGATAAATGCTGCCTCATTGACTTTCTGCACCTGCCATAGGGATCCGTGCCTCGAGATCTGTCCAAATGAAAAAGTGGAACCATGGCCACCATTTGGACCAGATTTAGAACATGATTTAGCACGGTGTTTCCTCTTCTTCCATCGTCAACGCATACCATGCCCAGGAAGCGGCTATATTACACCAAAGACGAATGTTCTGCAGCTGACCGGCTCAAATGGCGACAGTATTATGAACGGTGTGTACCCCAATCTCCAGCCAAAGTGTCTGCTTAATTGGTGTGCAATAGGAAGAAAACTAAAATTCTTGAAGGCCGAAAGCAGCAACGCCGGCTTAAAAAGGAGGAGCAAGAAAGGTATGTTTCTAAGTTGTACACGACTTACTACTGTAACTCCAGAAGACAGAGCACAAGAAAATCCATCGTCCGAGCTGTACACAAGCCACCGTATGCTATCCTCTACCCCAAGTCCGCACTCATGCGTTCTTCATAGCCGGTCATCCATACCACAGCCAGACAAGGCACAGTTTTGGGAAGGTCATGCAAACAACATTCTCGAAAGGCTTGTCAAGGTTACAACAAAATACCCTTGCAGGTCCGTCTCTTGACTGTCTGTATCTACTCACTGACTGTTTACCAGGTTTTTTGATAGATTATGCTTCAACTATGCCACATCTAGGTCATCGAGTGCCTTCGAGAAATGCCTGGAAGAGGTGGAGGCTCTGGAGAAGGCATATCATCGTACTATGCAGGTTGTACTGAACCACCTTGGCGCGAACGAAGTATACCGCAAGCTGGATGCATACCAAGCTGTCTTCACAACACTTAAGCAGTGGCTATACGACATACTATGTGAGATTCTTGAAGGGAAGGACATTGTTGTTCAGCGGCAGAACCGACAACTTGCATATCAAAAAGATGATGAACTTATTATTTCAGCAGTGACGTAGATTGTATATAGCCCTCAAAATACAACGCCGAATCTCTGGCATGTCCACTTCCCCCACATTCCGTATCATATCGTAACCTCGAAGCACTGTGAACATATAGAGGAGGACCCACATGCCACAGTCGAATGAATTCGTTTGAAGAGGCTGTCCCTTGGAGTGCATGAGCAATCTCGTACTGCATAGAAAGACCACGTACCTGAATAGGTGTTATAACAAATGTTTCAAGAGGCACAGAGAGCTCGTATCCGTGGGTGTTTGCATTGAGAACCATTGCCTTTGTGATACGGTACACAATCTGAATGGTAAAATCAGGATGATATAGGCACGTAGGAAGACACTATACCGGACATAACGTAGCATAGGTATGAGTCGAGGCAAAACTATCAAACAAGTGTACAGTGCGCTTCTCGAGTCTGACAACGCATGCTACCCAATGATGACTCGTTTCCAAATGCAGCGGTAGGATCCAAATAGACCACTGCCAGTAAAGTGTTGGCCGGGTTGCCCGCCAAAGGCTATCAAGAGATGACACAGTCATGATATAAGAAGAAAGTACTGCACAGGATGGGACTCCAGGAGTGTCGACTAGGCTCTGTTGTAGAACAAGAGCACCCATGTTGATACAAACATCATTCAGCTGTTTGACTGGGCTTTGAAGACGTTGTAGATCACTCGCGTCAATAAATAAGGCGACAAGGCCTTGTGGAATCGATCCATCGAAGAAACGTGTTGCATCAGGTGAGCCCTGCATCAATGGGAAGGAATATGCGTAGTCCTTGAGTGCGGAGAGCACCTGAGCATCGGGCTGGATATAGCCACAGGTACGAGCAAGGGGAAACGACCCGGAGATGTCTCCAACCTTTGGTACCTGATGGGTAGGGCGGGGAGGTGTGAGAATGATGATATTGGAGGATGCTGGCGAGGGGGGACAGACCGGTGATGATGCAGAGAGGACGGGAAGAGGACGAACTGGTGTTACGAAGAGAGGTAATGCAGAACAAACAGGTGTGGGTGATGGCGGTGACACGGAACGAGCTGAGATGTCTCCGACGTTTGGTACCTGATGGGTAGGGTGGGGAGGTGTCAAAATGACAATATCGGAGGATGCTGGTGAAGGGGGACAGACTGGCGATGATGCAGAGAGGACGGGAAGAGGACGAACTGGTGTGGGTGATGGCGGTGACAAAGGATGAACTGGTCTTGATGATGGCAGGGAGAGGGGGAGGGCTGGTGATGACAACGCTCTATAAGGAGTTGTCTGTGACACAGGGAACGGGGACAATGGAGGTACCTCGAACGGGGACGACGGAGGTACCCCCTCAGTGATAAGGATATCAGCGATGAGGACGTCACCTGTGGTACAGTGTGGAGTGTCCTCATCCTCAGCCGTCTCTACATCCTCACACAGACGAGTTGGCTGAATCCAGACCAGACAGGTGGAGGTACCTGTAAGCCGCATAGCAGTGATTGGAGCGTTTGTAATATGTGCATCCAGCGATTCGCAGGGAAGGAGAGGGCCAGACCAGATGTGCTTGAGGTGTAACATGTGGTCACGTCTCTGTTGAAGAAGTACGTAGAATTGTTGACCTGCAGAGGTATGTTGGTATTGCCAAGAGTCGGATCACCGAAGACGACTTACCAGCTGGAATGCGGAGGACAGTCTCTATAGACACCAACATCCTACCATACCATCGACAGAGGTTGTTTGCCTCTCTGTCTAAACGTTCTCGTTCCTCCTTACATCGATCAAGCTTTAGTAAAGCTCGGATCCCTCGCCGAACGTCTGGGTCTTGCAGCCATGGAGGCATTGGTTCATTGGGCGACAGTGGGGTGATCCAGATATCTTGCATAAGGTCGGGGTCTTCTCGTAGGGGTCCTAGCTCAGTGGGAAGTGGTTTGGGAACGGGTACTGGGCAATCAAGTGGAGCAATTCTCGCAAGAGTCTTGCAGTACGTGTTGTATGTCTCGAGTGCCTTTGTTAGCTTAGGCTTGCGTTTTGCAATCCCCTTGCGTACAGCCTGATGAATCTTGGTACCTAAGTCTTGTCAGTCCACATTACTCAAAGGACAGCTAACATACCGAGAGCCTGGTTACGTCCACCAACTGCTTGGTCAAGTCGTTCCCACTCAAAAAAGCTCTCTACAGCCATCCGACGTATGTTAATCTTCAGGTCCCGTGCAAGTAAAAGAGTACGAAGGAACTGTACATCGATCCCTAAAAGTTCGGGATACTCGCGCATAACCTCCAGACTTGAGTAGAGGTCATCCACTTGTGTCTTTAGTATGCCATGAGTATTTTCGAGACTAGAAATGAGGTTCTTGAATTGCTTGGGACGTGCTTGCTGAGACTTCAACGCAGTCTTTGCCTTTTGTATTGCAGTCTCGACATTGTCAAGCTCATTCTGAAGGTTGAGGATTTCGTCAAGCTGCGCCTTCACTCGCAGGGGTGCATCTATTGAATGTAAGTTACATTCATATAAGAATGGACAGTAAACATACGGGCGCGAATGGATAGTTGTGCGTCTTTCTGTAGGGCCCACTGTTTGCGTAGGTGGTCGGCTGATATTCCAAGTCCCTTGAGCTCTTTCTGGGAACTATCAGACTGTGCTTGCACTCCTTTGACGAGTTTGCGAGACAACCAGTCACCGAGTTGGTCACGGTGGCGACTGCTGTAGAACCGGAGCTGTCGGTCAATCAGCCATATACGACGTGTCCTCTATGGGGACTTGAATGAGTACAGAGTATCAAAGATGGAGGTACGTACCCCCGAATGACGCTCCATCCCAATGAGAGCTATCAGAGCAGCCCACACTCGCTCAACTCCCTCCCCATCTGTTAGACCTAGTGCCTCCCTCAGATGAGGATTGTAAACCAGTTGGCAAGCCCACTGGTGGGCCCACGCATGCATCGCGGTGGTCGCAAATTGAATGCGACTCAGAATATCATCACTGAGAATATTGTACTGTAGATAGTTCAGCAAAGTATTGCGTGTCATATATGAGACTTACCAGGTGAAGACTACGGTCTAGTACACAGCCCAGATCATATAGTAGCGTAACCGTTGCATGAGGAGGCAATAATGACAAGACCCTGTTGAGAAGGGCGACAGCATATTTCTGTTGTTCTCCGGGGGTGTCGATATTGGCAAAGAACAAAGGGATGTCATGGTGACAGACAATCGACATCAGACCATTGTCATCGAAGTCGCTTGCACGATTGTTGCGATCCCCTGTTGCAGCAAAGTGCGACCCCTCACAGGCATCTACAGCCTCGTCGGGTACCTTTGGAGCCCTCTTCCTCGGCTTCTTGGACCTTGCAGCTGCTATGTGTTTGCCCACAGCGTCAACTTCCTCTTTGCTGAGGAAGAACTTAGGGTCATAGAACACTGGGCTACTACCAGCACTTCTGAGGTGGCGGTGATGGAAGTTGCCATCCGTCGCAAGATGAATGTCACCACCTCTGTTGCAACAGTCAGAACCGGGAACGCATCAGGTGTAGGTACGTACTTTGTTAACGGTCGTCCAAACGAATTCCCCCCAAAACAAGCAGGGCATAGGTCTCGCAAGGTTCAATCAGCTTGTCCGGAGGTGTATTCATCAGCGTTGGCCCCCTCTGCAGTATGGTCTTGGTCGCATTGTTGAAGCAGGGTGTCTAGGGCGCTATTTACCTGAACTTGCAAGCAGTCAAGCCATTGGACTGCGTAGCCTAACCCACGACGAAAAGGATCACGTATTGGTAGACCCTTGAACATGTAAGTGAAGTTTGTCTGATAACTAAAAAGTGACTTACCTTCTCATTTAGGACCGGAAAACCTCGACGCTCATAGAACGTAGCCAGCGCAGATGCCATCGCATTGATGGCATCACAAGAACGTTCAAACAGAGCGCTGTAGAAGTCGAGGAGCGTAATGGAGATCGCCATGCGTGGGGAGTGAGGTGCTGTTGGGAACAGTCCATGTTCAACGAGCACTTGGGGTAATGTCTGGCAGCTGCAATAGGTAACCTGTTTTTCGATGAAGTCTGAACACAGTCAGTCAAGGAACAAGCAAGCGGTAGACTTACAATCCCAAAGCAGACAGAGAACGGATGTAGATGTATGCGGACATGAAGTATTTTGACAAGGTGTAACCAGTTCTGCAAGAGGACGCGTGGGGTGGCCAACACTGTGGTTAAGAAAACGAAGGTAGGGTTCATGTAGGGTTGGGAGGACCTCCTTCCAACGGGCATATAGGCGGAAGGCCTCCTGATCAGGCTGGGTGCGTCGGGAATTCTCCGGTAAGTCTACAACCTCTTCATCTACCATAACCTCCATAGGTTCGCCAGGAGATAGGTCAACCGGGCTGCTGATGCATTCGGGTGGTTCAGACACATTGGACGCGTCGGTGTCATCGTCGTTCGGTGCAAGCGTTGGTGGATTGATAAGTCTAGCAAGACGGGCAAATACAGCCTTGTGATGAATATCCTGGAGCGCAGAATTGACCTGCGTGCTTGATTTCCTGTCGTTGCGTCGTTTCAATGGACTGTGATTTTGTCTGCCCTGGGGGGGTACATGAGACTGACGCGCCATGAGAAAGTGCGTCGGGACAGTAAACCAAGTACATACAAACAACACGAGACAGCGACGTCCTCGCAGCGTCCCCAGCGACGAGGGTGGTCGACTTTTAGAGGGCATGACTAATATACAGTACTCCGGCACCGAGGCTGTCTGCTAGATTACGCTCAACCAAAAATGGTTAGCTATTGGTAGGTTACGTCACCTGCCTTAGGTGACCGGGTATGTTTAGGCCTACATCCATTCCATGCCATCTATGTGACGTTGTATTCAAGCGTCCCGGTCATATTTTATGATCAGCTGGGGAATTTCAACATTTTAGGGCAATCTTGGGGAGGTAACAATCCTTTTTATCATCACACGAGCTTCGCACGATCTAATTGTCTGGCTAGGTATGCTCGCGGGAAACTGGGTTGCGACTCGTCAACCCAAGGGTCTTAATCGTCTCATTATCGCACAAACTCACCTTCCTCACTGAAGCTCGCCATAATCAGTCAAAACGACCTTCTTGACAGGTTCCCTCAAGATGCACAGGATATAATCAGGAAACACGAGGCTGAAGGATCCTTTGATGCGCAGGAGTACAAGGACTATATTATGGAGTTTTGTAAGAAGCATGTATGTACTGTTGACCCCTGGCCGGATGAACTTGTGGCGTCCTCTTCCGCCTACGAAAGTGATCGTACCGTTTCCAAAGCTATGTGAGTGTCTATGTTCACATGTCAAGCTGATGATAGTCCCCAGGCTCGGCAGAGCAGTGTTTCAAGCCGGGGGTACGCTAAAGGACTGGTCAATCGTGGATATCCTTCACAAGATCTGCTATCCCACACTTTTGTTGAGTGCTCCTTTGGATGAGGTTCAACCCATTACAGTATTGCCATGGTTCCGTAACATTCCAAAGGTCAAATGGGTGGAGTTTGTGCAGAGCACTCATCTCGCTCATTTCGAGGAACCGGAGAGGTATTCCTAGTTTATATTGTATTTTCTCTTACAATTTGTGCAGATATTTTGATGTCGTCTTGAGCTTCTTGAAAGATTAGAGCCGGGAGCGGCTCAAATTCATCTGTTTCATCACTGTAATAAATCTAGGAGTTTCACGAGGTAGAAAACTTTATCATTGATTCTACGGTTAGGCCCTGCAAATGACAGGAGAGTAAGTATACTGCATATATTCACCCTAGCATACGCATGCGGCAAAGGGTATGCGTAGCCTCAAACGCCACGGCTGACGTGCTAATAAGTTTCCGACGACTGGATACTTCGGTTGTCGGCAAAACCATGAGCCTGAGAGGCCTTAAAGCAAGGTCTTCAAAATACGATGCTACCGTAGAACGCTGATGCATTTTAGGACTTCTGAGGAGCAATGTGTTAGATATCAACCACCAAGTGCATATCCAAACGTGACGGTTCCAGTTGAGGCTTGAAATTCACGCAGAATACCTAAAATTTTTGTTTAGGTGGCCGTGTTAGAGCGAAAAGTGACACACCTGAGAGGCCCAAGTTTCTTTCTTCGAGTTGTAGCAGTGTCGGATGCATAGCTGTATCCATAACAGTGGCATACTTCCTCAAACAGCAGGTGAGAACGACCCCAATTTCAAAACAACTTGCTGTTTCTTCGTCTCATAGATGTACCCCGTTGACGTGTAAATCAACGACTGATTTGCGCTTTCACTCTCTGCCCGTGTATGCTTCTCATTCTCTTCTCTGCGCGTCTGATTCTCTCCAGTTTCACCCTTCAATTGCTGTCTACGTTTCTCTCGTTAGATGCCGACACTCACTTCTTGTCCTTGTTTTGTTCGCCACATTGGTTTCAGCTGCGAGCTGGGTTTTGGCACTCGAATATAAGTTTATTTTTCGCCCTAAATTCAACAGCGAACTCACTTTCGAACTCCCAAGTGGTAACAGTCATGAGTTTTGGCAGTGTCAACTGTCAACTGCGAACAATATTCAACAACATACACCGCACTACTTATAGGCAAATTTCTGACACCAAATCTCATATACTTCTGTGCGCATATCTTGTCTGACAGTGTGGTAGCAAACTGTTCATTTGTCCATATGCTACTTTTCACAAGCTCTGACCTTAGTGACCCAGTGAGTCCTCAAGAGAAGTGACTAGTAGCAAAGTCAAGGTGACAGGCAGGTCACAATAAGGTGCTGTGAGGTGACGATAAGGTTTCTGAGGTGACGATAAGGTTTCCGAGGTGACGATGAGGTTTATGATGAGGTATCGTCATGTGATTCAATATTTATTCGCCATCTAGAGGTACGTTTTTGAGGCTTTTAAGTTGGGGAAACGAATGATGATTGGTCTCTATCTACTGAGGCTGACGCTCATTGCCCCGGGTTTTGATAGGTACATTTCATTGTGTCTGGGGCCCTCATGCATTCAATTGATCAAGATAATTCGTACCCCTTGTAACTTGGTCGACGCATGGATTCTGGCCATTTGAGAACGATTTCTTCGTCCCTTTCAGCCTTATTAAAGGACTCGGGCCACCACCTGTCTTTCTCAGACTCTTGGGCGACGTTTATCTAGATGTCACCCAAGACTGTTGTCAGTTCTATAGAAGAACGCTTCAAGGCTGGGCAGTTTGGCCTGGTCCGAACGACACCAAGAATCTCATTTTACATCCCTGCTACTCAAACCGAGTTCTGTGGTGTAGTGTAAGCAATTCGAGCTTCGGTTGATTACCAACAGACGCTGCCTCAGGTCAGTAATGCAACCATTTCAACCTCAGATTGTCTAAAATGTCCCACACAGATTCCAGGATGGCATCAGAGTGTCTAGCGCTAGTGATAGTCCAATCTCAGTGTCTAAGAGGAAGGTTGAAGCAGACGAATCCGACGTCTAGTTGTTAAAAGAGTCGAGCTGGATATCCGTATTCCATCCGAACTCAAAGACAAGGTCATGTCTGCTCAGGCCACACTCCGGAGTTATGCTGGCGTAGCTCAATTCTGGAGCTACTAGGAAGTGACAGAGCCTACTGGAGAGGTGGTGGGGGCTTGTATATTCCCATCAGCAGCAGAGGTGAGGGACACATTCTGAGACTTGTTCTTCAAGCCAGCTCCTGGTCATCATTATGGCCCCGAATACAGAACGATGGTGTGCGAAATACAAATGCTCCGAGGCGAATCTCTTGCCCAGGCTGAGTTGTCGGCACAACTGTTTAGGCCATGTTCAGTGGGCAGCCATTGGTTGGTGTTTTGGTTACGGTCCATTCTACCTACTTACCTCCTTAGGTTGGGTGACAATCTATGCGTCTGGTCACCTCCACAGAGATATTAGTATTGGAAACATGCTGCGCATGACCCACCTGCTCCTGTGAAATCTGTAGCGGGCTGCTTGGAAGAGTTAACCAATTAACAGATCAATCGCTTGATGTCAAGTCAGGTCGACACCTCTCCTCAGCACACAGATAATACGGGTTCATTTGCTCTCCGATTGCTGTAGAGGAACTACAGAGTCTTCTATCTGAACTCGAACTTGCCCAATACTCCACCTTTGTGACTGACGGTGATATGGCTGTTATAATTGTAGACGACCCGCTCTGCATGTGGTCGTTGGCCAAAGATTGCTGATGAGGTAGACGAGCTTGTAATAAGTGAGTGTATGATGCTATTGTCAGATTGAGTTGATTGTTTAGATGCTTCCTCTACTGGCAAGCGCGAATGTGGCGACAGATGGCATCGAGGATCAAGACGAAGGAGTTGCAGACACATGAAGAAGATGCCTACAGCTCCAGAAGGGGATAAGCCCGAACCAAGTATGCTTTATCTTTTCTTCTCCTTCTGTGACGTTGCTCATGGCTGTAGAGTGCTACAATTGCGAAACAAATTTCAGCATGTCTGGGTGGTGGCTTAAGATTGTCTACAGCAGGACTGCCTACAACCGGTGAGGATGTCTATTCTGTTACTTGACTGATGTCTGTCATGCTGTGTAGGTGTTGGCGGAAAGGAATCCACTGCCCAAAGAATATTTCTGCGGATGATCTAAGAAAGCAGTCGCTGCGACGTGGGCAAAGAACAAGAGGGTGAAGAGTGAGCTTGGGGAGGACGATGCGATATTGGTGTAGTGGATCTACTTATTCCAGAATGATATGCATGTGTCTTTGTGTATGCCCCCAATGCCTGCGTCAACGGACATGGATTTCTTCTCGTTGCCATCATCAAAATCGTAGTCGTGCTCTCTCTCAGACTGTAATAGTGGATGCATAGCTCCCGCCTTCTTCATCACCGCCTCAGTCTATCATTAAAGCCAGCTTGCTGTCTGAGCTACTAATACTGCAGCTGCAGCTGGAGCCCTACTCTGTTACTTTCGTGGATCATGCTGGCGTGTGATTCAATGGGATCTAAATGCTGGAAAGCGTTCTGAGCTTTATCAGCTCGTGTGACTCAGACTTAACGTTGCAAAAATGTTATATACCAAAGCATCTATATGACATTATGCTACAACTTCAAAGATTGAATGCGTTACTTGAATGGAATCATTAGATAAGATAGAGAGAGATAGTAGTATAATGCTTGCGAATGTGCCGTTCACATAACTTTGTGGTATATGCAGATGCATTTGTCGTAAGAGGGCCATTTGAGCCCCAGAATTCCTGGATCAGCAGCCATGTGCTGTAGGCGCATTCAGTGTGATTGGTGATCACTAGTGTAAATGAGTTGAAGTGATCTAGAGTAATAAAAAGACTAGTATACCTTTGCTGCTATCCCACTGTTTGTCAGCAGCCACCATATCCCTCGCCCAGATGAAGACCGCCGCCTTGTTTGCATATGTACTGGGAGACCAGTTGAAATGCTGAAGAACTTGGCATGTCTCCACCACAAAGTGGGAGTTTACAGCTCTAATTTCCTCTGACTTTCCTCGTTGACCTCGACGGCCGAAACCAAGTGTCTCCAATACTTGTTTCATCGACACAAAATTTTGAACAAGATGTAAAAGCTGATTATGTTCAAGTTGTTTGTATCGAGCAGCCTCAACTGCCATTGAGCTAATTCCCATGGACTGACATAATCATCAATGCGTAGAATGTTATCAGGGCTCGATTGTGGTGTAGGAGGTGGTGTCAAGGTGACTACTGTAGATGTTATGGTGGCAGGTGGCAGCTGTGGACCCACGACCGCAGTTGTGTGTGGAACCAAGCCTAAG
>QLOY01001919.1:0-36750 GCA_003313965.1 Megacollybia marginata
CATTCAAATGTAGCGCGATGGTGACGAAAAGGCTACAGCTTATTGTATGTACAGGGATTCCTCCAACAATAACATAGTTTCCTGACCACACCTACACCGCGAACAGCTCCCTACGAGCGGGCATCAGCAGAACACTGGAACAAGCATATCACTGAGTCGGGGGGGCCGCCGCCTGACATTAAGAGCGTGGGCAAGGGTATTTAAGCCATCAGGTCCAGGGCTGTTGTCGGCCAAATGCTGCAAAACCACGATCGAACTTTCCCAATGAACAGTTCCACGGAACTCTCGGAGTTTGTTTCCTTTTCTTGAGTTCTATGGCCTCCTCCATCTTCTCAACTTGAAACTCCCTATCATTGATCTGTGGGACTTGAGATCAAACTAAATATCGATACAAGATCCATGAACGTAATTTTGGTAGACTGACGAGGATTGGAGAATGGAATCCAGAAGTGTCTACATGTCAGCACACTTGTTATCAGGTGAAGGAAGGACAACAACAGAGAAGGAAATGGAGTCGTACAATTATCCATTATACTTATTCATATGCCAGTGGTTGATTGATAAAAGTGCCGTGCGACGAGGAGCCTCATGAAGCCGATTATAGCTTTCTGTATCCCGTTCCGAGTGCGAAGGATTAGCGGAGAGGTCCTCGACTAGGTGAAACAAGTGAGAATATGTAAAAACTGAGAAAGCAAAACATATTCGTTTCGTTCTGCGATTCCTCTTCGCTTGCTCCGGTGTGCACGTTGATGTGCTGCATGGCAAGTATCAAGAGATCGGTATGTTCAGTAATGGGACTGAGACACTTGGTAACAAGGAAGTGTAAGACATAGTAGGCAGAAACTGCACGGGACGCGAATTCGTCCGTCTTGAAATCTTTTTGACTGACTTCCGCTCTCAATTCTTGTATCGCCGTGGTCATTGTATGTGCCCATGATGCTGGGCTGGGTATAATTGCCAGGAACTTCGCCTTTCGAGATAAGGTAGCGATCAAAGATGGGGTGCAAGGTTTTTGGAACAATCACAAAATATGGAGGTGCATTGGCCACATCTGTTAAGCAGATGCTCCAAAGGCACATTCAGAAACAGTTTCCGGAGATCCAGGTGCTGCAGGATTCTGTAGCGGCAGCAAGTAATGACCAAAGGGAGAGCACTTCGGAAAGGTTTACGTTCAAACTTGAGGCGGTAACTCCTTTACTGCCGCGGTAAAGGAGTCGTCGAGCGTAGCCGTAAAACCGTCGTCGCATTCTACGCAGTTTAGTTCAGACTAGAATGTTTTAGTAAAGACGTACATCTGTGCGATTACTTTCTGTGAAGTCCGTTGTAAGACTTGAGAAATCGGGCATCTCTGCATCACTAAAGCTAGGGCATGAAGAGCACTATACAGGATGTTGTGCATTTACCAGGAGTTCCGGTTGACTGGACATTGTCTCAGAATACACCAGTCTCATTGCCTCAAAATCGACCGTCCATTTCACCCTCTGCGTGACAAGAAGGACGTCAAGTTCCTGTCTTTGATTGTTAAGTCCAACAGGACATACATACGACAAGATTAGATGGTGCCAGCCTAGATCAGAAGGAGAGCCCGTTGTTAGTAACGTGGCGACGTGAGTACACATTGTCGAAGTCCGTTGTTCAGGCGAGGAATCAGAAGATGCATGTTCGACTTGATGAAATAGGTGATGTGGAGATGCAGTGTTAAGGACAGTTGTCAGTGCTCGTATTTTATGGATCAGCGATGTGGCGTCATCCACTGGCATGATTGTTTGTCGATGAGGACTTAATTCCAAGTCCGACTGCCGTGCCACATAGAAGGCCAGCAGCTTCGCAATCATTCCTCCACCTCGGATGGCCTCTGCCCTGAGCTTTCTTGACCTCCACCGGTAGTGTATAGGGCAAAACTATTTTTGGTGAATTGTGCCGGCGCGCCGGCAAAACTGGCGATCGCCAGGTTGGCAAAACTGGCAAAATTCTCAGGCTATTCTACTGTTGAGACATCAGCTCCTCGACACTCCAAGCATTGTTCCCTGTCCCGACAACCTCTACAACGTCCTCTATGCCCTTTGGAACCATTCCCTTGTTCACCTTCTCCAATTCAGCAAAGCTATAAAGGTTTTCTTTCAGAATCTCGTGGCCTCTGACATCGGCATCAGTTGCTATGTCGACATCACCTAGTGAGTTGGTCTCTCCCTGCATGGCGAGAGTTTGCTCTGCTGCAAGCTCTTTCTCAAACTCGTCTGTGGGCGTTACACGGCCACCAGCCATGCTTGGGATAAGCTCAGATGGAGGAACTGTATAGGATTATGTCATTGTCACGCTCCTACTATATGTATTGTGCCGAATATTGCCCAGAGGTGAGTTTTGCCTGCCTGGCGATCGCCAAATTTGGCAAAACTCGGCAAAATGGCGCAGTTTTGCCAACAACACTATCCACCGGTCTTTATTTGAGCGTGCGTGCGATGCTATCAACGCACTCGCATCAGCATCGCACTCTTTCTGATAGTCTATCAGAGAAGAGCATTCTATTTACACAACCGACAAGTCTTGATATGCACACTAACAGGCCAAACAGGGCCTGCCTCAGTCTTTTCCGTCAGTCTGACAAGTGTAGTTCAGTGGTATGATTGTGTTCTGGTCCGGGTTAAAGACAAGGTCGGTGAATCACTCGAAAAGCATCGAGATTGTACAAAATCATCATGGATGCCGGATATGTGCTCCATTTTGGCCGCTGATTCCTCTCTCGACTTCTAACAGTTCTGGTGTACGGGATGGTTGTTGAACAAAGAGAGAATTTCCTGCCAAGTATGTTCATTCCGGATCGACTCCCGCGACAGCTCGTGTTGGGCGGACGGGATCACAGTATGAGTTTTGAAAGCATCTCGTTGATTGGCCTATACTGGGCCGAAGGGAATGCTCAATCAACTCGTTTCGTCCTTCTATCGCTTAGTCTCTTATAAACAGACTGCGACTATTCAGTGAAGATGAGGTGCCGAGTTTCCGAGAAGGTTTTTGGCAGAAGCATTCCCACAATAGAGCCAGCCAGATTTTAGTACTTGTTGCTGCGGACGCGGTTTGACGTGGAAAACGCGCTCCTCGGAATGATAGGAGATCCAGAAGACCCTGATCAATCAATAGCGAATGCAGGGCACCTTCAGCAATGCGCTAATCCCGTTCAGACCTCAAAGCCAAACTTCCACAGCTTCAACTTCGCATCCATCGTCTTCGGTTCCGGTTTCCTTACAGTCCGACGAGTGCGAGCAGCTTCTTCCACGTCTTCTTCAGAACTGTCATCAATATCAAAATGCCGTGAACCAGAAGCAGAGAGAAGATATGGCAGATGAAACGTGACTGAACCGATCGTATCTGCAAACGACAGATGTAAGTGCATGTGAAAGGGTGGCACACTAGCAGGTACCGTTATGTGCTTTGTAAATAAGGCTTGGGCTGATCTCTTTGATGGCTTCTATCGCTGACTCGTCTGCGTGCTGGAGGCTGAAAAAAGAAACATCACCGTTCTACAGATCTTTCAGCGGGAGGAAATACAGCGGATGATACGAACCTGCTTAACCAATTCCCACCAAGAGCAATATCAAAAATTTTCTTTTAGTTCGTTTGCGGTTCGACATATAACCAGAATGTCCCAGCAATATATAGCATTCGTGCGACGGAACGAAGCATACAGCAGGTGAGGGTTCGTAGGGTTAAAACGGAGCTTTGAAGGGAGCTTCTACATCACCACGAATGTCCCAGCAATATATAGCATTCGTGCGACGGAACGAAGCATACAGCAGGTGAGGGTTCGTAGGGTTAAAACAGGTAGTTTAGTTACATCACAAGATTTGAAAGCACGGTGATACCTGAGTAACAGCACGGCTCGGTCCCCCGCCCAGGAACATCAACGGAACTTGTCCATCCAGCTCACTGAATAGGGCAACATTGTATGGAACAGGTGTCAAGCTCCCGCCAGCGTAGACGCCAGAATCGTACAAGGGTGAGAAGGCAAGAGTAGATATGATGCCATCTTTACTCTTCTTGGATGGGCTTGTTGGAATACGAACACCCTCTCCTGGTTGCGTGATGTCGAATACTTCTGACATCTTCAAATCCGCAATACAGTCTGGATACGTTCATCACCAGGAACCATGTATCGAGTCAATATCTGAGCTAATGCATCCTCAGCAGTGTGATGCACAATCCAGACAAGGCGACGGGGAACCCCTTTCACTTTGAATACGCATGATCTGTGCATCTTCGAATCTTCGCTCCCAGACACGTCCCTTTGACGTAAATGATGAGATCGTGGAAGTCAGCTTGAGCCGCTCGCTGTCTATTCCCGGTGCGAGTTCATATTCTTCACGAACCAAGTAGGCATCAGGGACGAGAGCGGACGCGACTAGCATGGAAGTCTGAAGAGGTGTGCAAGGGTAGACATCAACTACATCTTGCACAGAAATGCCATGTTTAGGGAGAACTTCATTTCGGAATCTGTCGAGCAACTCCTGAGTGAAATTTAGGAGGGGAAAATCCGTCAGCTGCATTTCCGCTAGTGAAGAAACGGAAGGAACATCGTCCGTGTCATACTAATGATTGATGATGGCTAACTCGATACCATGCGCTTGAGAACGGATCGTTGGATTCCGGATGACATCGGTTGCAAGCAAATGCAGACCTGCTTCACGAGCTGCTGTAGCGAGACGGATAGCACCAATACTATCGCCTCCAGCACGGAACCAATCATCATCGATTCCCAGGGAGTTCTCGCTCAAATTGACGACGGCCGCCTACAGAGCACGCAAAGTCGTGTGCAGCTCGGTTTCGGGAGGACTGCGACTGTCGTTGTTGTCCGAGGAGAACCGAGATTGTTGAACTGCCTCACAATGGAAGCGTCTATGTGTCTGAAGGCCGTGATGATGCGCTTTCGATCTGCTTTGCCGGCTGAGGTGGTGGGGATATAGTGAAGAGGGATGAATAATGAAGGAACCATATACGCTGGAAGCTTTTGTGAACAAGCTGAGCGAATTTCTTCTACCAGTGGAATGAAGGCGTTTGCAATGTCGACCGATGCTACCATTTCCTCCTCGGTGGCAATTTCGAGACCAACCAACGATAAAAAAGCGACTAGCTCCTCCTGACCTCGAGAAGCTACCTTCTCATCCACTGCGCCAGTGACCTTCGGAGATGCGGAAATGACATGCTCGATCTCAGACAACTCTATGCGCGCTTGACTTGAATGTGAGTCCAATTATCACAGAATGCAATGGTTTGATTCAGCGGTCCCAGACGACACGCCAGCGCGTAACTGTAACAAACAAACACAAATTCTGTGGTTGTGAACACAATGTCTCGCTCGGACTTGGGTTCTACTGTGATTAGGACCGTTCAAACGGAAGCCGGGTATCACTGCAGACTATGCAGGATGAGGGTAACTTGTGGCAACGCCGCGCATGTTTTGGACGCTGCAAACATCGCAGGCTCGCAGCAGGTTCGTCTCAGAGATCCCCATCACTGACGTATGGTTAATTGAGCACAGCAACGATTTGCGACGGAACGCATGCTCGTTGACAACGACTTCGACCGCAACAAGTTGCACAATGCAATCTGGCGTACGTTTCTTTCTACATAGTAGCTCAATGGTAATGATCCGTCAGTGTGTCCCACTTGCCATGCTTTCCTCACCTCTGGAGGAGTAACCAGCCCATCTCTTGCTATTTTTCTCGCCGAACCGGTGCTTCTGTACCTCATAAACTACTTCTCAATGCCAGGCGTACCCCTCAGGCAGGTGGACCAGGTCAAGTCAGTTAGGGTACCATTGCCATGTTATTCTTACTTTGATTCTAGATTCTACAAGAACTCCGTGATAATCCAGCATCTAGCCCCAAGGCCGCTGCCTTCTTAGGACTATATAAATTCCTGCCTCTTGCTCCTTACGGACCAGACTGTCAGGACTACACAGTCACTGCACACCTCCCTCCGCTTTCATACTACATTGACAGTAGTTCCTCAATACTACCCTTGCCACCTAATCCGAACCTACCACAAGACGCCACGTTACACCGGATTTATGAGCTGGATCCAGGTCCACGGCAGTCTGCTGCTGCTTATATTCCATTCTATGACAGCAATACCGACCAGGTCCTCTCTGAGCTTTACCGGCAGCAACTTTGGAGGCTCCAAAACCCCCCAGGTCTTCTTTTAGCCCATGGCATGCTCGCCTCTAGCTTTTCGGCCCTTTCTGGGGCACCTTCTGAGGTCTTACTCACTGTCAAGCTCAAGGGACTTTTAGATGCTGCTGTTCTAGCAAACCTGCCAAACACTCTCAATGCCTTCCGGACCACGCCAAACACGTCATCAGCCCCAGCAGAGAATGCAGAATCGGAATACCGACCGCAAACACCGGATTTGCTGGCTTATGAGAACGAGGAAGAGGGGGCCAGCGCCGATGATGACGACGATGAAGATGAAGAACGACATGACGAATTAGCACGACTCAGTCTTCAACGTGTCACCGAGGTGTCCGGGTGGCTGACTGGAGTGGCCAACCTCGTTGATGGGGATATGCCAGAACTCATGGACGATGATGCACGTTATACTGACCTTGGTATGCAGTTTTTGGTGTAAACTCCTCAGGCTGATGATTACGCAGAAACGCTTGCTCCTCGCCCATCTCGTAGCCCTTGCCTACCATGCGATGACGATACTTTCCTATCCGGTGGCCCTACCTACTCCGCGGCTGATCGGATATGGGCCAAGACTGCTCGTGTGGAGAAGTCTCCTTGGGGCATGCTGGTTAAGGGTGAGAGGGCGTATGACTTGTTGGCTGGACCATTACCTCTGTCACAACCATTCAATGATTTCTATCGCCCTCAAACTCAGGAGCAGGGTTCTGGGGGTATGTAACGCTTCATGGCTCCTCACTCTATCGCCTGACAGACATTTCTGGCTCGTACCGCCTCGGATGGCCTTGCCCTGTTTCTCGACTTCTACCGGTCTTCACTGAGCGTGCGTGTAATACCGTCAACGCACTCGCACAGCATCGCACTCTTTCTAATAGTCTATCAGAGGAGAAGATTCTATCTACACAACCGACAACTGCCTGCCTCAGTCTTTTTCGTCAGTCTGACAAGTGCAGTTCAGTGGTATGATTGTGTTCCGGTCCGGGTTAAAGAACAGGTCGGTGAATCACTCGAAAAGCGTCGAGATTGTACAAAATGTCGGATGTCCTCCATTTTGGCCGCTGGTTCCTCTCCCGACACTTTTTCTAACGTTCCCCGTCGTTATGTATGGGATGGTTGTTCAATAAAGAGAAAATTTCTTGCTATGCTACGAACATCTGATGTCATGTCCGGATCGACTCCCGCGACATTGTACTCGTGTTGGGTGGATGGAATCACAGTATGAGTTTTGAAAACATGTCGTTGGTTGGTCTATACTGGGCTGAGGGGAATGCACCCGCAGTCAACTCTTTTCGTCCTTCTATCGCTTAGTCTCTTAGAAACAGACTAATCCACGGTCACAATATTGCGACTATTCAGTGAAGATGAGATGCCGAGTTTCCGAGTAGGTTTTTGGCTAGTATTTGACGTGGAAAACGCGCTCCTTGGAATGATAGGAGATCCAGAAGACCTGATCAATCAATAGCGAATGCGGAGCACCTTCACCAATGCGCTAATCCCGTTCAGACCTCAAAGCCAAACTTCCACAGCTTCAACTCCGCATCCATCGTCTTCGGTTTCCTCACTGTCCGACGAGTGCGAGCAGGTTCCGCGTTTTCTTCTTCCACGTCTTCTTCAGAACTGTCATCCATATCAAAATGCCGCGAACCAGAAGCAGAGAGAAGGTATGGATGATGCGGATGAAATGTGACTGAACCGATCGTATCTGCAAATGACAGATGTAAGTGCATGTGGAAGGGTGGCACACTGGCAGGTACCGTTATGTGCTTTGTAAATAAGGCTTGGGCTGATCTCATTGATGGCTTCTATCGCTGACTCGTCCGCGTGCTGGAGGCTGAAAAAAGAAACATCACCGTTCTACAGATCTTTCAGCGGGAGGAGATACAGCGAATGATACAAACCTCATCTCCGACGCTTAACCAATTCCCACCAATATCAATATCAAAACTTTTCTTTTGGTTCGTTTGCGGTTCGCCTCCATATACATATACTTTGCAGGGAGTTTCCACATCACCACGAATGTCCCAGCAATATATAGCATTCGTGCGGCGGAACGAAGCATAGAGCAGGTGAGGGTTCGTAGGGTTAAAACGGAGCTAGGTAGTTTAGTTACATCACAAGATCTGAAAACACAGTGATACCTGAGTAACAGCACGTCTCGGTCCGCCGCCCAAGAACATCAACGGAACCTGCCCATCCAGCTCACTGAATAGGGCGACATTGTATGGAACAGGTGTCAAGCTCCCGGCAGCGTAGACGCCAGAGTCGTACGAGGGTGAGAAGGCAAGAGAAGATATGATGCCCTTGAGGCCATCTTTACTCTTCTTCGATGGGCTTGTTGGAATACGGACGCCCTCTCCTGGCTGCGAGATGTCGAATACTTCTATGGCATCCTCAAATCCGCAATACAGTCTGGAATGAACTAAATCCGGGATTACGGAGTAGGTAAAACCAAACCTTGTACCAGAAATATTGAAGACGAGACTATGTGGAGCAATCTGCCGCTCTCTATGGTCCACAATCTTGTATGATGCACGAAGCTACTTTACCTATTTAGTGGCAACGAATCAGTAAAGAGGAATGCTCACTCTGCCATCACTAGCATCTAGCAACCTCACAGGGCATTCCCTCACGGAAGCAAGAAAACAGAAAGACGGAGGATTCCAAGGGCTTGCGGTTGGGTACCAAAGAAAATCCAGAATTGCCGCTGGTTGTTCGAATACCTTTGTCTCCCGAGCTGCACCATCCATCTGAATCGGATAGGAATGATTTGGGTACTTACGCAGACCATTAGACGGTGAAGGATCTAGCATTTGAAATGCTCTGTTTTCGCATTGAGTGAGCAGAAGAGAACCGTCTGGACACCTCATCCAAGCATAAGCATGCGAAATTTTTTGGTTTAGACACGGTGACACGAACCATTTGGAAGCTCGGGCAAAGTTTTGGCTGAAATTTACGTCTGGAGCTAATCTAAGCGTTGATTCGAGGGTTGGAACGCGTGAAACGTTGAATTCGGGCGGTGTCCAGGTCACGTCTGTCATGGAAAGGTGGTTTGGTCACGCATTAGGTTATAGGTACTCCGCTCAAGTTACATATACGACAGTCCTCAAGCACTCTTCCAACGTCCTATCTTCAGCAGACCTAACTGAGTAGCGCATCCAACCGTACTCGCACTCGACGCCCCGTCTCCGTCTCTGTGACCTCTTCGCCTTTTCGCTTAGACTGTTTTCGAGCCGCCTTCAACGAGATCAACATCACCTCCCCCAACTGCCTCGTGGATTCGTTCATTATGATAGGCATACGGTCCAAGAAACGTGCGTGGACGCTGTCGAAAGCTGTTTCAGTAATGGGAACAATACTTTCTGCCTGCTTGTACATGCTTAGGAGTAACTGGAACGATTTGTCGAGTTGTGAGGCAAAAGCGTGAAGCAGGGGGTGCAAAACAGACAGATCGATGCCTGTAAACGCCATGGCTTTGAGACGAGCCAATGAATCACGAAAAAGCTCCCGTTTTGCTCTTGTCTGCTTCTTAATAATCTCCTGGTCGTAACAGCTTGATGAAATAGCGACCACACGAGCAGCCACACAACCGACTCGATATCGTGTAGAGGGTTGAAATAGAATGTGCTTGGCAGCCAAGGCTCTTCCTGATCTGCGACCAACTCTTCGCTGTCCGGGCCGTTTTTGTCACCTTCGCAGTCCAAGGACAATTCGGATAGTTGTTTGGCCGACACTGCTTGATGGGTAAACATATAACTTCCACGGATGACTTCTTGAGCCAGAAACCCTGCGGTGCCCTGTGAAAGGTGTAAAATCAGCAGGTACATCCATACATCACATACAATGACCTGTTCTTCAGTTGCCACTCCGTAATGATCCATGCAGTCATAATCCGAAATTCGGCCTACTTTGTTGGTTGTGTCATAATAGACATTGCCGACATTGATATCTCGATGCATCCATCCGTATTTCCAGAGTAGTTGTAGCGCTGAAAGGGATTAGACAGAACATTGAGAAGTCGACACACACCTTTTATAGTGTCCATGCAAGTCTGTACGATTGTGGGCATGTGGCACAGTTCACCCACAGAAAGAAGGGGAGGTGAATCGTATAAGACCCGCCAATGAAATCGAGGATGCTGGGGACTTTTGACAGAAATAGGGTATTCAAGCATAAAACCATCATCTTCCATAGAATCATCGTCTTCCATAGGCTCCTCGTCATCATAATGGTCCAGCCTTCCCAAAATACTATCTTTCAGAAGGTCGTCACCGCGATCGAGAGGGTCTACACGCCAGCTGGTTTTGATGGCGACGAAATGATCCCCGAGAATTTTGAGGTCGTCAGCATTTCCGCTGCTTCTGACCTGAGAGGCAAACTCCTCCCAAACTGCTCCCTCTGACTGAGTCGCCCACGTCAAGTCTAACCACGTATCTTTCAGAACAAAGGAATCCCGGGTGTTAGTAACATTGTAAACTTCCCAAACCCTGGTTGCCTTTCCGTGAATACAATAGTCCTGATAGTCCGATAAGATGCGTCTGGTACGATATGTTTGATCCTCGTGTCTAATGTCAAATTGCACGTATTCGTCGAGTCTGACGCGAGTGATGGACAGATCATAGCCCAGTTGGGCTGGCGTTGCAAAGGCGAGAGCAGCATAATACCACAGTAAAGGGAGAGGCTCCTGTGAAGATACTTCAGTAATAATTTCCGGTTGAGAGGCTGTCAACACTCACTGCAATGACATCGAAAAACTCGGTTACCACGAAATACGATCTTGAAAAGTACCAGAAACGAGCCTGACGGTTTTTTATGGTGACACCGAATACCCATTTTCTGCGCGGATCATTTCCAAGTCTATGCAGCGCGTTCCACACGACTCTCTTCGCAGGAGGATATTCAACGAAGCAGATAACGGATAGAATCGCTTACCTCGGAATCCTTGCGAAACCCATCCTTGTACTCATCGGCAGATACAATATCCTCCCAGCAATGTGCTGGCAGTCCGTCAAAGGATGCGAGGACCGGGTCACCGTCAATCAATTTCAGAAAAGAGCTGGGACGGGACGAATTCTGCTGGTAGAGAAACTTGAGGGTCGGTTTAGCTGTTTTGTCTTCACTTTGTATCAATTCAACGGTTCTGTCGAAAAAAACTTTCAGGTGGCTCGCAAGGGTTTTCCTGTCGGTTTTGCCAGTGCTACTGATATTGGAAGATTTGAAACCTTGACACAAGTGACTGGTAAGTTTGTCGCCGGAGCCCTCCAACAGCCTAACCCTATTCTCAGGCACAGGCGGAAGGAACCAATCGGGAAAAGAGTCCACTGCGACAACACAAGCATCTCCACTTTCATTGCGGTATGCCTTGCAAGAGCTTGTATGAAATGGATTGACGGGTAGCCTCGCCTTTTGGGGCTTGGTATCGTCGCGTTGAGATGTGGTCATTGGAGAGTTGTCACGGTCACCCCTATCCTTTCACAGCTGCGTGTTTTGAAAGGAGCATCGGTGAGCAGTAGGAGTAAGTGCTGTGATTTTTGTTGAGTAGCGGCAGGAGGAATGCAAGAGGCCTTGGATGATGGACATACCGCGAGTGGTCTAGAGCCTAGAATTGGACCAAATGCAATTAGCGTGACAACCCAAGTACAGCCCACCATGTTGTCAAAAATGCTGTGAAGCCGTGAAATAGTCTTCACTGGATCCATGGACGACGAACTGGCTCGGAGCACATGTGGAGGAACAGCGGCGAAGGGTCCATGACGAACGTGACCATGACCTATTCACAAGTCTTCACAAGTACTGGAAAGTGGTAGGTAATTTGGCCATTCTGAAAATAAGACTAGTTTAAATAACTTCTTACTTATTCTGCTTATATGACAGTCCTCAGACATTCTTCCAACGTTGACGACTTCCCGTCTTCAACGACAGATGCCGAAATCCTACCTTGCAAATGTTCCAATGGATCACTAGCTTCAAGATCCTCCACAAGCTTAGAGACAGTGCTAGAGATCAAAGGGAGCTAGAAGGGTCGGTCTGAAATACGAAAGGGGAGATAGGCACATTACCTTCGCAACGGGTGTAAGGGATCTGTCGAGGCCAATGATGTTATGTCGTTCTACATAAGAGTATTTCAGCTCCGTGGCTGTAACAATGTTTATTGTCGAGTGAATAGCCGTCTTGAGAGTCTGTAACCAGTCAGAACCATGTGGTGAAGTGAGACGGACACATACTTCACGCGCATTGCCGTCTGCAGCTACCTTTAATTGCAGAAGAGAATCGCCCAATGCCTCACATACACCCACTAGCAAACGGGCTGCGGAGGGTGAACATACGCACTTCAAAAAGAACGTTATGCAGACGAACCCGACGCAGCCATACTTCTCAACTCATCCACAGACCTTACAAGTCTCCTCGCGATCGGGTTCGCATCTTCATCACAGACCTGTAAAACAATTGCGCAGGCTGTTTGTATGCAGCTCTCAGTTAACGCGTATATCCGGGCGTCTATTGCACAGTTATACCAAAGCTGGCGGACCGCTGTGAAGAGAAGATATGCTTTGGAGAGTTTGCACATATTCTTGTCCACACGAGAAGGAAGTCGTGTTGCTGCCCTATCGACTATGTCTACGTGTAGAAACCGTAGCTCAGATTCGGCGACCGACAGAAGGCTGTTCTGTTCGGTACAAGGCAATTAGATGAACGGCTGAACCCACTTGTTAGCTTCTGGTAAAGTAAAAGCCCTGGCTGCTATTTGCCTTGTGAACAGGTGGAATATGTACGAGACAGAGGAGAGGATTCTGAACACGTCCAGCTCCCAGCGGTATTCGTCCGTAGTAGATAGTGCAACAAGATGGATGCTGTCCACAATGACAGTGTCCAAAATGTCATGTACCAGCTCGTTGGGGAGAGTTGGTCTCAGTACTGCCATAGTATGAGGATTGGTATGGTCGGGAATGGTTGTGACACTGCGTGATGCGCAACTTAACTTTATAGCCGCTCACTACTGTGGCTATGTACTGGAAGGAGTATCTGTACACACAGCAATTCCAGTGCCAACAGCATTCCACAAGGTGACATTCGTTGACTCACCAGAGATTTTCTAGGCTAGAATCGAGCTGAAACAGCGAAACTTAACACAACAGAGCTCTGAAATCGGTTGTTTTCAAGTTCATTCACAGAGTTCAAGCATCTACGGTAGTAAAATCTACCAACTTGTTCTTCTCGTACCCTCAAGCCTGTTCACTTTGACCCATTCAGCCTAGCCCGATAAGCATCGACTCCAAGCCGACGAGCTCGGTTAGCAGACTGGTCTTGCGGTTTGTGGGATTTCGCGGTGAAAGTGGGGTACAATGACGGTTGGAATGCGTGGCTTACATCGATAATAGTAACCAAAGGATTCGGCCAGACAATAAACGAAAGCGAAACCGTTAAGCACGCACCTTGTCCTCCGTTTCCTTTACAACTTGACCGCAATTTCGTCCACTGATACTTCACATGCTTCACTTCCTCCAAGCTATAACTCGATGACAACGCCTTACCACTTTGTTGCAAGTTGTGCGATTGATGGAGGGGTACAAGACAAGCGTACAATGGGATAGGACTACTAGTCGGACTACTGATATTCATGACGACCAAAGTGCGCAAACAGTTTCTAACTTGGAGGTTGGCTAGCTTACTGGTCAATCCTCAGGCTATTCCAGACTCTGAGCTGATCTTCTGGTTGTAATGTTAAACTGAAAGGAACGTCAGTTGTGGGTTAGTAGCCTGAGACTCGGAACTCATTGCTAGCCTGAGTATGGACAGTTAGCCACAGCGTCACGCCGGTTAGTACTTAATGTCGCAAAAACGGCAAATGGCGATTATGTAGTATTAGTAATTTGAAGTAGGACCGTCACCATTCATTTGTATCTAAGGAAGGATTGAATCGGCTCGAGCGCCAACTCAGGATGTTTCCATATCGCTCAGTTCCAAGTATGTGACTCGGACTCGGGCTATTTTTCTTTGTGCTCACTCATTATCGTGATTGTCAGGCACTGTGCTAGAGGGAAGCTCGGCTTCGAATCCTGATGTTTGGTATGCCAGTGCAGACATGCAGGGCTGGCGCAATAGTTGGTTTTCTGAATGTATCGATAGCTACTTCCACTAATAAGCTGTATAGTCATGGAGGACAAGCATCAGGTCATCCTCAACTACGGCCATGAGCCGGGCTGCCCTACGACTGACTACTTTGCTTTGTTTGATGGACATTCAGGTATTTGCTTCAATTCTGCTATCCATTGATCTCCATTTTCTTATCAAAATTATCTGCCTCAGGCGCAAATGCAGCACGTTATGGAATTTGGGCGTTGCATCATAGATTGTTTGAGCAAGATGCATACCTGAAGCAGCAATACCCCGAAGCATTGCAGGCGGCTGTGATTATGATTGACAAAGAAATCTGCGGTGAGTGGTCCTCATCTCCTGAGCCTTCAAAGATCCAGATTAGCAGCCAACTGTCACGCCATCCGATCTGGTTGTACTGCGCTCGTCACGCTGGTGGTTGGTGATGTTGTTCATATTGTGTGTTCTATCCGAGCATACGATGTTATTGGGATGACTATGAGCTCAGGCAAATGTCGGTGATTCGCGAGCTGTAATTTGCACAGCTGGACAGGCCAAGGATCTTACTTGGGCACATACTACAAGCCTAGAAGGTATGTCGACACTCTCATAATGCAAGTTCAATGACTCGTTGCTTCAGAGGAGCGCGACCGCATTCTTAAAGCTGGCGGCTTCATCAAAAATAACCGTGTCTGCGGTAGGGATCCATCATGCGCTTCTTGGCTCAGGTTATAACGTTTTCTAGGGAGTCTGGCCATGACTCGGAGCTTGGGTGATTCTCGCTTCAAGAAGCAGAAGACTTTGCGTCCGGAAGAGCAGATAGTCGTTGGAATCCCAGATATCATCTCTCATCAAATCCAACCTGAGGACGAGTTTCTTGTTCTTGCCTCAGATGGTATATGTCCGAGTTCCTCCACTCTTCCCTGATCAAACTACTTTTCATAGGAATTTGGGACTGTTTCAGTTCACAAGAAGTTGTGGACATCATCCGATACCAAATTTCGTTAGGTGCAACACTCACTCAAGCCTGTGCATTTATATGCAACACCTGTCTTGCCCCCGAGCCTCTCCTTAGACTGTCACCAGGTACCGATAATATGACAATCATAGTTGTTGCTTTTTTGCGAGGGCGGAAGGAGACTCAGTGGATGGAATGGATCACTGAACGGGTTGAGACGAAAGTAGGACGGGCTACCCTTTCGACTATCCCTCAGATCCATGGCAATTATGTGCAACTCCAGCATCCTGCGCAGATTAAAACTGATTTTGGTCTCACTCTCTGCACACCCGCCGAACCCTTGCCACCTCCTTTCTTTTTGAAATCCTAAATTATCATGCTACCATAGTGCTTTGTATGGTTTTTAGACCTGTTTTTAGATAATGAGGCTGGTTATCCCGGACTCGGACCGACGGATCATCACGCTCAGGGCCTGTCGGTCCGAGCCGTGTCCATGCTTGTTTCATATGTGGGGCTGACTCGGAAGACAGAACTAGTACTGGCTTCTTCTCATCAGGACACGACGAAGCTTGCAGGTATAAAACAACCCGTGATTCTCTGAAATCCCCGTCCCACATCATGGTTCTCGACTCACTTCGCAGGGTATACCAACGCTTTACTGGCAAACCATGTTTACCTGAATATGCTCCTCCTCCCCCCACAGTCGAAGACCGTATGCATCCTTTTTGTAATCTCACTGATTGTAATCGACATTGACAGTGGACTGGGCTGATCTACCAATAATCGATTTCTCTACCGTTCACACCACTGAAGGTCGTCAAAATTTAGCCAAGCAAGTCTCTGAAGCACTGGCCACCCACGGATTTCTCTATATTGTCAATCATGGCTATCCGCCTGAGCAGGCAAGTCATCATCGCGCTTTCATCTGCCAAGTTACATCGTGATTCAGACCAAGCGAATCTTCTCGATTGCCTCTGCTACATTCGATCTAGTGAACGAGACCGACAAACGTAAATTCGACGCCAAATCAGACGATAAATATGAAGGATATAAGCCGAGACAGACTTGGGTGCGTGTTCGGCAAATGCGTCATGACTTGGAAGTGCCGACAATCGATATCAGCAAATCGAACAAGGGGTTTCCGACCAGATTGAGCAATACGGCAGTACGTTCAGTCTCACTATCTGATACTATTGATCATTTGTGAATCAGTCAACCGTGATGTCAACTCTCTGCAGCATCCAAACACTTTGAGACCTTATCTTGACGAGATACAGAAATTCGCGAAGTTCAATCATTTCAATGTTCTCTTCCCTGTGCTTAGGTGGGAAGTCAATGTGACCTCTTGACCCTACTTTTGACATGCGTTGATAGGCTTCTTGCAATAGCTCTGGAACTTCCCGAAGAATCTCTGGTTGAGCAGCATCGCTTTGAAGATGAAGGGGAAAGCTCAGGTATTTGATTTATTACATCGATTGAAACGTTTCTAATGTGATTTCAGTGCGTTTTATGAAATAGTAAGGTTTTGTGCAGCTTCATGCAGTATGTAATAAAGCGGCATTCTAGCTATCCACGATCGCAAGATGAAGAGGTCAAGACACGAAATGTCTGGCTTAAGGGCCATACAGGTAATCCATTCCATAACGAAACCATACTATACCAACTCTTTTCTAGATATCGGAAGTATAACAATCCTTTGGAGCCAACCTGTATCCGGCCTCCAAATCCTCTCTAAAGATGGCAACTGGCGTTACGTCAAGCACATCGAAAACGGCTTGGTCAATCCTTCCCGTCTCCGATTTATTAGCACATATTCATCTCCACCCTTAGGTCGTCAACACTGGCGATGCGATGCAATTCCTCTCCGGCGGATATTACAAACCGACTATCCATCGAGTCATCCAACCTCCACAAGATCAAGCGCAGCTAGAACGCCTCGGCGTATTTTACTTTGCGATGCCATCTGATTCCACAAAGTTGACTTCGCATGAGAACAGTCCAGTCTTGAAACGGGAGGGTGTGAACAGCCTGTCCGTATCCGATGCACCGACGATGGCAGAATGGAGAAAAGAAAGGACAAGGAAGTATGGGAGAACGAAGCTGATGAAGAGTAAAGATGCAGACAATGTGGAAGAGCATATTATTCTGGGGAAAGTAGTCAAGGAGTACAATTGAGCATTCTGATGTCAATCAACTGAACGAATGTACCATGTTATCAAACCTTTTGGCATCGGGAGATGACAACGATTTTTGTCAACCCGTTCGATTCGTACAAATCAACACTACAGAATACAGACCCTAGATCGTTACTTAAGATAATAGATTATGGTCACTGGGCCAAAACGTCCTAGAGTGTACATCCTGCCTAAATCTTCCTCGCAAAAGCTTCGTTACTTTCTCTTTCACGGTCCCTGATCATTGTCAGACGTCCGTCCTCAGCAGCAGCAGCAAACTCAGGTCTCAAAGCCTCAAGCTCTCTTGGATGCTCAGGTTCCACGAACCCCACATGAGCTTTAGCTTCGTGAGCGAGATCAACAGTTGAGCCTGATCTCTCGTCTTTGTTGATGTGGTTCACGTTTGTACGCGAACGGTCCTGGAACGTGGACAATTCGACGTGAATGACGACATGCCCGGAAGCTGTTGATGCTTCTTCAGTGGTCCCTTTATCAGAGCCTGAAGATGAGGGCTTGCGGCCATAGAAGCTGCTGACCAGACTCTTGACCCCTCGGATCAGGGCCTGCAAATGGTGTTACCGATTATTTTGGGCAAGCAGTCTCACTTACGGGATCAGATGCAGCAAGCAATGCGTATACGACTGCGCGTCCGCCGTATAGGAAATCACCTGAAAGAGAAATAAGTAAGGCTCGAGATGAATAAATCGTGGCTACATACTAAGCAAAAGAATGTGGTAGTCCTGGTAGGAATGAGAAATCCAGCGATCCTAAAGAAAGTATTCTCACTGTGGGATTATGAATTCCGTCGGCAACAGTAGAATGCAGTGCCGTGAAAATGCTCAGAAGATTGACTAGACATGAAGCAAGAGGGTAGAGAGCTGGAAGACAAAGTCAGTTTCACCCCCCAAGTTATTTTAACAACAACAAACCGATACGGAGGATAATGATCTTGTAAGTGTTGGTTCGAAGGACGACTGAATTTGCATTGGAGACTCCATTTTTGGATAAAGACGCTGTGGATGCGTATACCCGTCTTCTTCGCATCTTAGATGTTTTTAGCCTAGGCGCTGAACGACTAGGCTAAAAAGGGACTTACCTGGTGACGGAACATGAAAACCATCACGCCTACAGATGCGACGATTTCACCGATTACCGTGCAAGCCGTCCAGACCATCTGGGTTCCGATCTAAAGATGTGGTGCATTAGATTGCGTTATCGAGGGAGCACAAAATAAGGAAATTACCTGCCAAGCTAAACGCTGTTTCTTATTATCGTTCGTATACCAGCAGTCTAACTCGAGAGGATCCCATCTGAACGATAATCAGCAAATGCTAATTTCCGTCGAAACAACTTACCCATATTGCCCCGCTGCGTACGGAGGTACAGTCAAAGCAACAGCTGCGATAATCGATCCAGTGACGTAGAACTTCTCGAGCCTTTGTCCGTCCTTGTTGTATACCACGACAAGCCTGGAGATTACGAGTTGGTCATGAAATCACCGATCCACGAGGCCGACTTACAGAAGATTTAGGGCGATACTGAAAAGCAAGAAGCTCGACATTTGTAAGGTCAGCTACAAAGGATGTTCACCTTAGATTCGTTGTAATTGAAGAGATTCGCGTACCTGCAGGATAAATATTGAAAAGCCACAGAGGAAGCCGGGACCTGTAAGCAGGCCACCAATGGCACTTGAGATACCGAACCACGTACTGAAATAATGAGTATATGTTTTTTAGAAAATAGCAAGCAGTACTTGGCGATAAGTGCATAGACTACCAGACGAAAGGAAACTCGATCAAGGGCATTTCTGGAGGGCCGATGACACCAGACGGCTCCAGTGACGAGGAGCACAATAAAACAGAGGCCAGCTCCTACTGCGGAGGTTACCGCCCAAAGATCGTTTCTATAGTTTGGTTACTTTTGAAAAGGAAAGATTGCGTTTTGGACGTACGATACAGTGGTCATATGCGGCGTGAATTCAAACGCCATATTTTCCAAATATTGAACGGTATAGGGACCCTAGCGCCTAGCACGGAAGACGTACAAGGTTTAAGTAGCTTTAGTCAAGGTGTCGTGACCGAGAATGGTGTTATTTGTTACGATACAGCTCGAACTCCAAGATCTGCATCGCATAGTGACCAGTATCAAAGCGATGCGTTCTGTCAGCTCATTTTGGAGTTCATAGAGGAAGCATATGCGACTTGATGGAGCGGGAGCGAGATCAATTGATGGCTTGTCTGGTTCCAAGTGCTGCCAAGTATACATGACTCGGAAGAGTCTTCATTGATTCTGCCATAAAATTGAGAAACCGGAAGGCACAGACTGTTAAAGCCCGAGAAGCTGTATCGAAAACTTCGCGTGGCAAGCTGTGTATGGAGCCATTGGATCGGTTGAATGTTTGCATTCCAGCCATCATCACAGCGCTAGAGCCTATCAGTCTGATTCCTCAGCGCCACATGGAAAAAGAAGCAATTGAAAGTCTAGTCTGAGAGCGACAAACAAGGACAAACCAACATCTTTTTGCGACCATAACGTGCAAACTCACGATGCTACCTCAGTCGACGTCTAGCTCCCTTCTGGACGATTCGGGACTGCCTGTGGATAAACTACTTTGGGATCAGTTCTTCTCCCGACGATATCGGCATACGTGGTAGCATATGACCGTTTCATGGGAGATTGCTTCCTTCATCAATCCATCGAATCCACTCCGTGGAAAACAATCCTGCCGTCGTCACTCACATCCTGATTTAAGCAAATCATTCCAGCTGTCTCGTCTGTCTGTTCTCCACCATACATACAAGCCGTAGCATCCCTCACTGAATTTTGCACCGGATGTCTGTGAAAAGCACCGAAGATTTTGACGCTCTCAAGGAGGAAGGGCAGTCTGTCAATGACCTTGACCATCGGAAATTGTATCTTCCCGATGATCTGGATGCAGCAGCAAAGGAAGATGGAGTTTCAGCCATCTATGAAGCCAAAAGTCGCCTCAGTAAGACGACCAAGTTTCTTCTTTATTGATCTAGCTGATACAGCATGCAGTCAACGAACACCTTCAAAATGAGTAGGTAAAACGGCCGTATCATCCGAATGAACTGATCTGTGGCTACTTTAGAATCGGGTTCGGACGCTATCAGATCCAATTGTTCTTATTGACCGGTTTGGGATGGGCAGCAGACAGTAAGGCGTCCATCTTGGATTCTTGATTTCTTTGACAAATTGCTGCTAGACATTTGGCTGCAAGGAGTAGCCATCATCCTCCCGCAGATTCAGATTGAACTGAACCCTGTCAGGGTAGAGTTCACGACGCTATCGTTGTATGTTGGACTCGTTCTGGGTAAGTAAGCTGTTGAAACTCATAATACCTATATTGACGACACAAAGGCGCGGCTACGTGGGGAATTTTGATGGACGTGATTGGTCGGTACAGCACCTTTTCGCCTCCGTGGGGGTCTAAACATACTAGGACGCAAATACTCTTTCAACATAACGCTCTTCATCTGCGGCGTGTTCGGTATCGCAGCAGGTGGCGCGAATACGTTTGTGACCCTTGGAGCTCTTGTCGCATGCCTAGGCTTCGGAGTCGGCGGGAAGTGAGTTTGTCTCCGTCCATCTTCTTCTGGATCTGATGGGTCACCTAGTCTGCCTGTAGATGGCCAGTAGTCTCACACATATTAATAGCGAGAAGCTAACGGCTGATTCCAGGTGCGGTGTTTTTGGAGTTTACACCCAAGTCGCATCAGGTTTGGCTTCGACCCTTTATCAGTGTTGCTAACAATGTTGATGTTGATGATGATAGTGGCTGTTGACGCTTTTGTCGGCGTGGTGGGCCCTAGGGCAACTGTATGCTTCTTTGATCGCATGGCCTTTGATCTCTAGTTTCTCGTGTGCATCGGCGGATGGATGTACAAAGGCAGATAACATGGGATGGAGATATACTTTGTATGTTGTTTCCCTGTTGAATCGGGTAACTAACTAACTAACGTTTTTCTAGTTATGTTCTGTAGGTGACTTGATGGTCTCACGAGGCCTGCTGACGATGATAATCTAGGGGAGGTACAACCATGATCATGTGGATTCTTCGCTTTGTGGTGTTTGATCTGCAAGAATCGCCCAAGTATCTCATCGCAAAGGGACGTGATGCGGATGCTGTCAAGGTTTGTATTGTTCCACACCTATGGGTGTTCTACTGACTCGACTAGGTCCTCCAACACATTGCAAAGGTCAACCGCAAGCAAATGACTCTCACCGTCGAAGCGCTTCAGGCGGTAGCAGGGGATGCACATACGCCTGTTCATCTTACCACTATGCAAGTTATCAGAAACGCCTTTTCAGGTGTATCACTGTACGTCGTCCGTTGTACAGTTTGTATCCCTCATCAGCTGCAGATCACACGTAAAACCCCTGTTCTCAACGAGACGTCTGGCGGTCAACACTACAATCACGATCTTACTTTGGGGACTGATCGGACTAGCGTACCCTTTGTTCAACAGTTTCATAACGCTCTACCTGTCAACACACGTGACGGATGGGAGCAGCTCTACATTCACGACGTACCGCAACTACTCGATCATCTCTGTGTTGGGTGTACCTGGATCGATTATCGCGTGCCTAGTTGTGGATTGGACTCGGAAGAATCCGTCTGGATTCGCAATGGGAGGACGAAAGGTTACGATGGCAGTATCGACTGCTCTAACGGGAATCTTTCTGTTTTTGTTCACGACGAGCAACAAAGAAGCGGATGTGCTCGCGTATTCGTGTGCGTCGGGGTTGACCCAGTGTGTACACATCACCCGACTCTGACTTTTTTGGCTGATCATGATGGTTAGAAACGCAATGTATGGTGTGTTGTTCGCCTACACTCCTGAAGTGTTTCCAGCCCCGCATCGCGGGACTGGAGACTCGCTTTGTGCAGCGTTTAATCGTATAACGGGGATTCTTGCGCCTGTGATCAAGATTGTAACGACACCTGCGAGTGCGAGTGGACTGGTTCAGGCTAAAGCGAATGGACCGATTTTTGTTTCCGCATCGTTGTTTATGGTTGCGTCTGTGTTGACGTTGTTTTTGCCTATTGAGGTGGGTCGGCTCTTGCGAAAACCAAGTCAGGTGTTGATTAATATTCGTTTCAGACCGCTGGAAAAGCGGCGCTTTAGATAGTCAATTGTGTACATAATAATACAAGTTACTGAAATACAACTACCTATCGCCTTGGTCCGGAACCTCCTCGAGAGTAGTAGTGTTGCGATTGCGACTGACAGCGCGACTGCGACTAGCAGCACGATTGCGCATTCTGAACTGCCTATCCCTTTCTCTGACCTCCCTCTCTTCTTCATCCTCCCTCGATGCAACTCTGTCCGTCCTGACGCGCTGTTCCTCAATCTCATCCCTAGTCATGGGGAAACGCATGGCAGACCTCAACTGAAAGGTGGCAGGTAAAAGATCACCACAAATCTGCCTAACCAATCTGTCATTACTGACAACACCATCCCAGATAGTGTCCTGAGCCAACCAATCGAGTCTTCTCATGCCATCTCCAAGTCTGCCTCCAGGGACACCATGCTCTCTAGACCTGTTGTGTCTATAAGCGTCGCCAAGTTGACGTTGTTTGTGAGCCGGCAATGCATTGTATTCGGGACCACCTGAAAGTCGATAAAGATTATCAGCGATCGAGTCTACGACATCTGCACAAGTAACCCCGTGCTCTCTTTCTCGAGCACGAACCTCGATCATGTAGGGCATAGCGGATGAAACGAGTCTGAGGTGTATAACACGAGGAAATGTGGCTGGTTCTGAACGGCCTTTGGACCATGAGACGTGGGGTGGATCTGAGGAACGTTGGACGTGTGAGGAGGGGAACAGCATGTTCCATTTTAAGTGGTCTCTTCCTTCTGAAGAAGGGTCATCGGGTGGGGGGAGGAGAAGGGGGTTTAGTTTGAGATCGATGTTAAGAACGCGGATGAGGAAGGGTTCGAGGACTGGACCGTAGTTTGGGCCGGAACTCCAGGGGGAGATGCGGTCGCCGTGGGATTCGGCTGCGCGGCCTAGAGGAGCGGGAGCGGCGGGAGGCCATCCGGGAGGACCGCCGGGAGGAGGGATGCCGCCACCGTGTGGGGGACCACCTCCTCCTGCACCTGCAAAACCGAATGCTGCACCTGGAGGTGGACCGAATCCTGCTGGTGATGGACCGCCGAATCCTGGTGGCCACGCCGGAGTGCCTCCTCCGCCTCCTCCTCCGCCCCAGCCACCGCCTCCTCCGCCCCAGCCGCCGCCGCCGCCGCCTCCACCATATAAATCTGCCGGAAAGGCAGCGGGAGTAAAGTGTGGTTGTGCGGGAGGCCAGGCGGGTGTTGGACCGTGACCCCATGCATTGGCAGGTGGGTATGCTAGTCCTGCAGGTGGGTATGCTGGACCAGGAGGTGGACCTGGAGGATATGCAGGCGGTGGATTGGGTCTACGTCCCCAATTGGATGCCCCCGCAGCATCCGCAGCTGGCCCAGCCCATCCTCCCGTCGCTTGTTCTCGTCCCAGCGATGCAGGTGGCGGTGCAGCGGGTGTGTGACCTTGAAATGCGCCTGGATGATTCCAAGGTGATGGTTGTTGCCCAAATGAAGGATAGCCCGTGTAGTCTACACTCACACCACCACCACCACCTGGCAAAGGAGCATGGGGAGCTGGAGGGCCTGTTCCAGGGAAGTAATGGTTAATTGCAGGTCCAGGCGTGTGTCCTCCATACGAATTAGCATGCGGTGCAGGGCCTGGCCATGCCCCAGGTGGAGCAAGAGTGGCCCCACCAGGCGCACTGGCGGGTGTGCCCAGTGGCGGAATAAAAGGACTAGGATTCATTCAGAGCACGTGGGGTTATCGATACAAAAACTTTTATTGCACAAGATCCAGAATAAATATATTGCTAGCAGAGAATCCAAGGCGAGATGCCGCATATGCAGGGTTAGATCGCAATCCCTCGAAGAATTGCCGTTCTCTCAACCATTCTAGACCAGTCAACACCGCATCAAGTACTCGGACTGGCAACTCACCAAACCGTCGGAATCGCCCAGGTCCAGCAGAACCAGGCGTATAGTATCCACCGCCTCCCCACTGAGACTGAGAATGCGCCATAGAGTATCGGCGGATCGTCTCTTGCATCCGCGGAGGAACCGCAGAAAACTCGGCGTCAGTTATGAAGTTTTCCTGGTAGCTGCAAACTTGATTCAACGACGACCCTAATAGAGCCCAAACTCACTCTTTGTACAACGCAGAACAAACATCTTCAATCGTAACACCCCTCTCGTTCTTCACAATCGTACACCATGGACTAATCTCCGTGATGATGATCAGCGTGTCCACTCGAGGAAGCGTCGCAGGCTCGTCTTTCTGCGTAAACGCCACATCTCTCTCTCGTATCTGGGGATCGAACCCACCAGTCTGCCCAGTGGAGACGTTGAACACCAGATGGATTTGCGGATGAGAGCATCTCAGGATTGGGTGTATCTTCAGCTCTGTCGAGAGCAGGTATAGATCGATTTGCGTCAGCACAGGGCCATCTACAATCACTTAGTTGCGTGTCATACACCATTCACTTACTTACAGTTTAGCCCCGCGGCCCATTGCATGCTTTCCGCCATGCAGCCAACACAGTAACGTGACGACGCGATCCAAATACGGATGCAAATCTGTCGTGCCGTACGTCGGTTCAAGCTGTGAATATATTGCAAACAGGTATTACGTTCAGAGCATTAAATTGGGTATTGGATACAATTCGTATCTGAATCTCCTAGGCTCACCAATAGCCAGAGTTTCGAAATCAATTCGCTACACGAGCATTAAATTGAGTATTGGCCCAGGTGATTGGATCTGGTCCATACGATTCGTCGTCTGAATCGTCATACGGCGCACTCCCCCAACGATTTCCAGCTGGTCGATTGATAGATGGAATTGTGAACACATATGGATCAGCTCCAATTGGTCGATCCACAGGCGGAATTCGTGCATGCGGATACACTTTAAACACTTCCTTCCTTCCGTCCTTCCTCCTGTTGCGTTTCTCGGTCGATACGGGATGTGTAAAGCGTTCTCGGGGAATGAAAGCTCGCCCCATCTCCGAGTACGTTTCTGGCTGATCCACAAAATCTAACGGCGATGTGAATGCCAACGGTTCAGAAGAGCGGGTAAAGAAGCCAAAAAAACTTCGCCATCGTTTTGGCTTGTCCTCCTTTGGAGGTCTCAAAAGACTTTTTACCTAGTCATCCCGGTCAAAACCTCCCCCACAGAGAAGGAACAATCACCTACCCGTTCACGTACTTCTGACATAGAGGATCGCTTGCTGGGTTTGTGCTCCCAACATCGAGAAATCAGCTCCCACGCATCCCGATGAATAGGTCCTCCGTATCTACTCACATGCACCCGCTTTGGACGTTTTCCTCTGAGGACTTCCTTCTGCACTGAATTCTCATCTATGCCTTGAAACGGCTTTTGTCCTGTAAGTATCTAGGGCCGTTCAGTGACAACGCCTACGGCGTAGTAAATCAAGCTAAGTACTTACGTTGAATATAGTCATACCTAACGCATAGACATCGGTTTGCGTTGTAGATCTGTGGTACTTGTCGTCAAGAAGCTCCGGTGCCATGTACCGAACTGTCCCGGTAGCTATAAATCGACTGGCGGATGCCGTCCGAGTAGGCTCATATGATTCATCGCATAAAAACGCAAGGCCAATATCTCCAACCACAGCTCTCTTATTTTGATCGACGAATATGTTCTCCTGAAACATCCAGAATCGTCAAGACATCGAAATGGTAAAAGAAACGCACTGGTTTGATGTCGGCGTGAATGATCCCATTGGAATGGAGGAAACTAACTCCTTCAACGATCTGCTGAATCTATTTGCAACAATGTCAGTATATCAATTTCAGATGTGGATTGGCCGTACGAGAAGTAAAAGACCCTCTTCTCCGATACGATTTCTTTCATTGCCAAGATACTTCCTGAGATCACCATTCGGCATGTAGGGAGCCACTAAGCGCCAGTCAGATTCCATGACGCATACACCGAGAAACGGGAGGACATTCTCATGACGAAGATGCCGCCAAATCACTGTCTCGCGATAGAGATCCTGGTTTGAACGTGCCAAAGTAAACATCTACATGAGATAGTCACATACAACATGGAGTCGCGGGTCCTCGTTGTCTGATGGTAAATTCAAACATTTGAGCATGACCAAATGTCCATTGAAAATGCCAGTATAGAAACGTGCGTTTCGGGTGCGAGAGGGGTGTCGTTTGACATTGTAAATTTGCTCAGGCGGGAGAAAGAATAGTCGAGGCAGCTTCCCTGAATGTTTTGCAATCTTCTTCATCAGGCGCTTACATGGAACACTATGTGAGACGTCGGAATATCCTTCGGCCAATGACTTCGTGTTACATCAGCCAAGGTATCTCGTCCATATATCAACTCACTAGATCCAGTATATCCTGAAATACAACAGCATCTTGTCCTTTTAGGTTTAATGCAGTATGAACTTTGAAGGGATGTCGACGAACCCCGAAAAGTTTGATAAATAGTGGCTTTAGTTTTGCCTGCAGATCATCAACCTTGAGGAGATCCTCCCCCACACCTATACTCAGTTGAGTTAGTATAGAGCGTCCTGAACAGGTGCATCTGGCGTAACAAGGTAGTGCGAAATGATTCTATACGGAGTGAACACAGCAATGCGCACAAACTATGCTCTTACCTTGTGTCGTGAAGCTCGCTGGATACTCATTATGTCTCTCATGTAAGAATAGCGTAGATGAATCGAAGTGTTGGAGGTAACGACCTTTTCAACTTATCTGTTAGGCCGTTGTGCCAGCAGAGAACAGAACGGTCAGTGCTCGGGATCGAAAGGGAGGGAGTGAGAATCGTATGTCCTTCATGCTGCATTTTATCAAGATGGCCCCGTGGTTCGTGTGTCATTGACAGCCTTCTCTTTTTGAGTAATACTCAATGAATTTTGCTGTAGCCACAAGCGCCGACATTTACCTATAATAAGTCAGATCGGTATTTAAACGTACCAAACCCACCGGTCTGGCGCTTCACAAGGTATTTGGTCTGTAATCAACCTCCTCTGGGCATCGTACATCAAGGACTGATTGATTATCAGTGTGTCCAATTGAGGAAGTGTTGCAAGTTCGCCTTTGAGCATATCAACACGGATATTTCGAGCACGTAGATACAGGTCGACTTGACTTGGAAGAGCACAGGGCCATCTAGTATGTATACCAAGATTTGGTTACAGTTTGGCCCTATGACCGATTTCTGAAGATCTGAATCCCCTGGCACTCGGTCACGCAAAGAAAGAGTCGAGTTTGGCATTGCTTGGGGGCATCAAAACTTATCAAAACACGTACCATCCATTCCAGTGCTATCCCCCAACTTTCTCTCTTATCACAATTTCCCAGTAGAAACACTGCAAACGCCATCCAGACAACCTCGAAACGTACCTAGAACCCCTTCATCGAAGTGCCCTTGTGGACGCGCTTGTCTGGGCTTGAACAAGGAAGCAAGCTCGGATGGTTTCAACGTTGTCTGTATCGGAACGTGCTGGTACAGCCTGTGCACTCGACGAAGAACAGTTCCTGGGAAGAAGAATCTGGTTCAAGTTGCTCTTCAGCATGAGCAGGTATGTATCAACCATAAGCTATTGAAGTCGATTGCATTCACGAAGTTTGTCGAACAATAGGTGCAAGCCCAAGCCAAAGATATTCCAATGAAGATATGGAGCACCGGCTGAACTATTGAAACAGACGCATACGACAGCACAGCTAGAGAATCCATTGGTTGATCTTTTCAGCCTCCTCTGCGCCTTGATGAGCAAACCATTTGAGACAAAGTTAGCAAGATGCTCTCATATCATACAGTTTGGCAGCCAAATTAGCAGTATCCACTGGCAACCTTTCGAAAGTGCTTCACCAAGCTAGTCTCCTCGACACGAACCACGGTAAATCTGCCTCTGTCACCTAACTTCGAGATCAACTGCATGTGTTCGTGCTACTGCAAGATACACAGGTTCAGGCTACTCTCGTTGAAGTAGAAAACGTCACTGTTCTTGTGGTGGTTGACGACGATGACGATTGTATCATCGAAGGTCTTTTCTCTCCATCCCATGTCTCAGATGTGACCTTAGTCACTGTTCCAGTTCTTTCATCTGGTTCATCCGACGTCACCATAATTTTTGGATTTCCGTCTCCACGTTCCTCCTCCTCCGACGGTGGAATCTCCCACGTCAAGCGACTGGAAGTGGCAGATGGGATGTTTTTACCTTCCTCTGCCAAGTCCTTTGAGAGTAAATCATTTGTGGTTTCCTGCGTCTTGGAGTCTGTTTCTACTTCTTCAAGTGGTCGATCCGCGAAATCTGGCTTCCGTAACGCTTCCCTGAATGCCGCGGCCATTATGGCAGCATCAGCACCACTGAATGTATCCTCGGATGAGATCCTTGACACCATAGTGGCATCAGTACTAGTCGACAGCTGGCCCGCGCCAATGTACGCTGCAGGGGTGGAATCGCCAACAGTAACAAGTCGAAGGCTTTCGTCATCGGAATCATGATAAGACCGTCGAGCCATCATGATAAGGGGCTTGTCGAATAACCCACTAAAACGCTGTAGCCATCCATTCGGCTTCCCGTCCTCTTTGAGGGTTGGTTGCAGAAGCACATTCACCTATGTGTCCCTCAGTCAATGATTTTCCTCAGAGAGAAAACTCGTACCCGTTCACGGACTTCTGATATAGAGGGTCGCCTGCCAGGTTGATGCGCCCAACATCCAGAAATGAGCTCCCATGCATCTCGATGGATAGCTCCTCCATATCTGCTCACATTAACCCGCTTTGGACGTTTTTTCTTGGGTACCGCCTTCATTATCGAGACCTCGTCCATATCCTGAAATGGTTTATATCCTGTAAGTATCTAGAACCCCATTGATGACTTGGTCAACAACGTACATACCAGCACTCACATCGTAAATCGTCATACCTAACGCGTAAATGTCGGTTTCCTTTGTAGATCTGCGATACTTGTCTTGTAGGAGCTCTGGCGCCATGTATCTGACTGTCCCAGTCGATATAGCTCGACTGGCAGATGCTGTCCGAGTGGGTTGATATGATTCATCGTTCAGAAATGCAAGGCCGATATCTCCAACTACCGCTCTTTCATGTTCATCAATAAAGATGTTCTCCTGCAACATCCAGAGTGCTTACTAGCCGTTTAATGTGTAGAGATAAGAACGTACAGGTTTTATATCTGCGTGAATGATACCGTTAGAGTGAAGGAAATTAAGACCTTCAATGATTTGTTGAATCTGTTTCCCATAATTGATGTCATTATCAAGTTTAGGTGTAGTTTCAATAAAAGACGTTCATCTCCAATACGATTGCTGTCGCGGAGATACTTTCTAAGATCACCATTTGACATGTAGGGAGCTACTAGGCGCCATTCGGATTCCATGACGCATACACCGAGGAATGGGAGGACATTCTCGTGGCGAAGATGCCTCCAAATCACTGTTTCACGGTAAAGGTCCTGGCCAAACGTGCTCCAGTCAGGACTCAGGAAACACAGGCATGGTCACATACAACTTGAAGTTGCGGGTCCTCGCCTTCTCCAGGTAAATTCAAAGCTTTAAGCATGACCTGATGCCCATCAAAACTGCCGGTATAGAAACGCGCGTTTCGGGTTCGCGAGGGGTATCGCTTGATATTGTGAATTCTCTCAGGCTGGAGATAGAATAATCGTGGCAGCTTCCCCGTATTTTTTGCAATTTTCTTCATCAGGCGCTTGCATGGAACGCTGTGTGAGACGTCTGAGTATCCTTCAGCCAGCGACTGTGTAGCATCAGCTAGGGCGTCATGATCCCGTCAATATATCGACGCACTAGATCCAGTATATCCTGAAACACGACAGCATCTTGGTCTTTTAGGCTCAAAGCAGCGCTGACTTTGAAAGGATGTCGACGGACCCCGAAAGTTTTCATAAACAGGGACTTCAGCTTTTGCTGCAGATCTCCAACCTTGAGAAGATCCTCCCCCATACCTATACTCAGTCGATCTAGCACAGAGCGTCCTGAACAGGTGCATCTAGCATAACAGGGCAGTGTGAAACGATCCTATATGTAGTGAAGAAAGCAATACGGCTAAAACTCAGGCTGGTGCTACTCTTACCTTAGGTCCCGAAGCAGGGGTGGACTGTTCACTCGTCATGCCTCTCTTGTATGAATAATATGAAGTTATCGAAGTACCGAACGAAAGGACGGAATTTGCAGCTTATCCGTTCAGCGAACAGAACGGTCAGCGCTCAGCTTGGCAGGGAGTGAGAATCGCATATGCTCTGTACCGGCCGCATTTTATCCAGATGGCCTCGTGGTTGGTCCGTTTGACAGGATTCCTCTTCCCTAAACTTCGGTAACACCGAGCTAACTTCGAACAAGTCGCAAGAAACTGACCTACATCCGCTCACCTTATGAAGGAAGCGCCAAACGCTGAATTATCTGACTTATCATGGGTAATTATCAAGTTTCCTCTTCCAATCATAATACTGGTCAGAAAAAAGTCGAACGTACAATGCACCAACGGCGTCTTTGCGTGCAATGATCATCAAAAAGAGGACAAGTAGAATGAGCGATTCGGAAAATGGTGATCTTGATTCGGTTCTTTGGATGCCAACATCGGACGACAGCGTCTACGATCAGAGACTAAACGTACTAAACAGCAAAGGTGGATTAGCGCACTGATCAGATCTATCTTGGCATAACAACATTCTAGCTGTCCTCATGTTCTCTGGGAATTCGGACAGTGTTGGCACCTTCCCAAGCTCGTGTTTTCTCAATTCCTTTTATCCCTTCGCGTGACCTTGACCTCTATCATACCTCGATGTTGTCTGACACGGCTCAATCTGTGGGTGCAGCTTTTAGAGTAACAAAAGATGGATACGCATTCACAATCCACGGAGTGGATGTCGTAGCACTCTCAGAAGCGATACAGGAGAGACGAGCTCAACGAGGTCAATCCACTAACACATCCGAGATTTTGCACGATTTACTTGCGGATTCATTGGGTAGGTCTGAGCAGGGCGTAGACATTTCAGCACTGCATACCAACAGAACCACTTACAAAACCCCTCGGTCGAACGACAGACGACTTGACCAATGATGCTGTTGCTTTCATGAGTGCGTTCGACGGCAACGGTGCGGAAACCCAGTCAAGCACATGACCTAGCTAGCTAAGGCGACAGGTACAGTCGAATGGAGCCTACGGCTTCCTCCTTCTGGTATTCTTATGACGAGCGTGGGGCGTGCCATTCAAAATCAGACTACGGCTCACAATGCGTCATTCCAAGTCGGGTATCGTTTTGTTCGGTTTCGGTTTCCTTTCATCCGCTTCGAGTGGAGAGTTGAGACCCCAAACTTTCTGATAAGAGACTTCCGTCCAGGCGTGGATAACATTGTCGAATCAAGATGGACTGCACGGCGAGCTGGTTCTGGCACCAACATTGGCGAGTTGATTCGATTGGGGTTGATGATGGTGTTGAATTCGCATAGATTTGGTTGGCTACGGATATCTCAAGGATACCATAACCGTGCTTGCTCAAGATGGACAAGGGCAACCTGAGCAACGATCACTTCTTATCAAGAGGCGCGAGTTTATTGTTGAGAATGTCTTGCAGCCGGAACTTATGAAACCAAAGCCTTTGCTGGTAATGCAACATCTATATGAAGAGTGAGTTTCGTACAAACCGTGATGACTATTAACTGTCACCATCATCTCAGAGGCAGTATTATCACCACATTGAGCACCAGACAGAGCATCATACAAGGCATACGTTCTAGCCAGAAATTATTGGCTTTTCTGATCGCCTTGAGTGCACTGCTGGGTGCCCTTAGACCACTTTTGGACAAAGCAAGTAGCAGTGTCGGTGGATGGATCTTTACAGGTATTGCAATCGGGACCGCTCTAGCTTCCATCTTCTCGATACTTCTGGGTTGGATTTTGATTAGATTGGAAGCCAGAGCGGCTCAGTGGGTTATAAGTACCGTGTAACACCGTCATCAGACGCTACCTTCGGATCTCTCTCACCGATTGTCTTCCACTTGAAGACAATTACCGAATAAGAGGAAGTTGTGAATTCTTTTCTTGCTAATGTGTTGCACCTCGAAGAGGGGTTGCGTCACGTACAATTTGGATGTAAGCAGTGAAAAATTTTAAGTAGGGTGGCAGCTGGGCGTATGGATGTCGGTACCAGTTCTTCCGATATATGGCACTTACAGTACAGCTGCAGTCTGCTGTGTCCTGCTGTGTCATACCAGTCATTCACGTGAAAGAGTTCCGATAACGTGGTCTGCGACACCGCAAAGTACTTACGGAATTTTCACACAAGTACACTGGCAAAGGACTTAATAAGGAACGACACTAGGTTCCGTCCCAACACGTACTGCAACAACAGAAATGCGGTAATTGTCAGCTCGCAGTTCGCAGTTGGTATCGAACTCCGTTCTCAAAAAATCACGTTTAAATCTACATAGAAGGGACATAAGTTCATCCATCCATCATCCAGGCGATCGCCTTGTCCGCTTCCTCCTTTGGAGAGCCCAAGTACATCCAATCATTCCAAGGTCCCTCTATCAAACCTTTCAGGGCCACCACATCATCGTACTCTGGCACTTTGTTGAATCTACATGCATCTTATGTGAGTAAAAGCCACAGAAATAGAACGTACTGAAACGCCCGACCACTATCTGCCGATAGCCTGATGCTGTCGTTCCCGCGAGTAAGGCGAGCTCGTTCATATGCCTTCAGAGCAAGAGAAACATTGTCCTTGGTAGTATGCAGGGACGAGAGGATCAAAGCAAGTGTGTACGCATCCTAGGAATATCAACAGTCAAGTGCAGTCGTATGATATGCCGTGTACTGACCTCGAAGGCTTGGTTCGCTCCCTGTCCTTGATGTGGTTGGGTTGCATGAGCTGCATCTCCCAAGAGGGCAACTCGTTCATGAGTGTAGAACGGCAGAGGATCTAGTTCATGGATAGCCCAGCGAGAGAAGGATGGAACACGCTTGTGTGAGATTAAGTTGTTCGTATCAAAATGTAGCGTTTTAGATGTACTTACCTTGAAGAGAGCAATAACCTGCCTTTCGAACCCGTCATATACCTAAAGTTGTAAGTTGGATCGGGCACATTCGTAAACCTGTACGGACCTTTAATACCTCATCAGACTCGACTGTTTCAACCCATGGCATGTCCGCAGGCCATTGAAGCTCAGCGCCTTCAAGATGTTCCTTGTTTTTCTCAAGAGCGGGTTTTGAGACAAACCCAACTACGTTGATCAACTTGCCCATTGCCATTGGGTACGCCGCAACATAAGCATTCTTTCCACAATACTGGAAACGATTCAAGTATCATTCAATCACAAAAAAACACCCACCGACACACGATCGATTGTGCATCTATGGGGATAACCAAGTTCCTTCTCGACCTCATCGGAGGAAACGACGGCACGATAAGCGACTGCAGAACGGGTCAGTAATGCGACAAGAAGGACTTGTTTAAGTCACCCATTCCAGACCATCGAGGGACAGCATACTTCAGAAGTCGGGACTTCTCAGCTTCGTCCGTGTGGAGGGCAGCCTTCTCGGCATAAAGACAGTACCTCGTCGGACTCTTGATGCCATCGGCTCCGATGAGAACATCACAATTCGCGATGGTGCCATCGGTAAAGTGCATAGTGACACCATTAGAATCTTGTTCGTAGCGTACAAACCGTTTCCGGAAATGGACACATTCTTTTTGTACGCGTTCCGGAAGAAGAGAAACCAGGAGATCGAGCAGCTGATGCCGTTGGTAGTTTCCTGCACCTTTAAAGCCTGTTGGGAAGGGTCTTTTCGAGTAATCATAACCCTCCGGAACATCCGCCTTTCGATAATTCCATGTGTTATCTGATAAGTAATGATTACCAAGTCAGCGCTCAGGCTGAATCATAATCCATGAAGGGTCTTACCTGACGTCGTGAACGGGGTACAGATTTTGTCCAAATGATTAATGAGGCCCATATCTGATAACGCATAGATTGATCGGCCGAAGACACCAACACCAGCGCCAATCTCCTCGAATGCGCTTGCAGCCTCATAGATATCGAAATGTACATCAGGATATTTGGAAAGTGCGATAGCCAGTGTGAGGCCACCAAGTCCTCCTCCCCTGGTATGGCCATTAGATCAGTAAGTCTAAAGAAGAAGAGTACAGAACCAGAGCCCTACGCTAGTCGCGTGAGCATCCGGCCGTATGTAGGGATTGGCTGAACAGGCTAAAACTTACACGATCGCAACTGAGAATTTAGACATTTGCTGGGTGGTTCCTAAGTATCAAAGACTAGAGACAGTGACAAGGTATCGGGGGTCTATTTAAACTGATAAGATAAGCAACTTGAGAGAGCGCTGAAGATCGGAATAACATAACCTTCACTGTGCTTTGTTGACATGCAGTCCTATGAAGTCGCAAGGATGGCCGTGGTGTGTCATTCTGTATGACGATTCTGGAGCACGGATGTGAGTCAGACCCACGTAGCTCTTGCGATGCGCTTGCTGCGCTCACGCGATTACCATTGGAAAGGTCTGGACACTGCTGACACCAAACACGCTCTCGAGGAACGCTGAGTACAGGAGGCATTTGTGGATGGTCAGGGATGGTCAATGAATGTGATTAAAGAGTACGTACACATATTCTAGCTCATTGTCGTAAAGCCAACATTCTGGTGAAGAAACGCAAGAGTTTAGCGAATAAAATGCATACAGACGTGTAAAAAAGCCCAAAAAACCTAAACCTCGAGTTTGGTGTTGGTAGGAGCAGACGGGGAGGAAAGGGGAATTGTGAAGTTTTTCTTTGGTGGGTCGCGGTTTGCATAACAAATAAACAGATGTAAACTCCGCCGCCACCGTCGTCATCTCATTAAATCGTGCATGACTGTTCCTTCTTCCAACTTGAATCCGAGCAAGCCTCAGCAAAGCCTGAGAGTACAGAGAGACCGTGGAGATCTTCTTTCTGGGGTGTTTCCGATTCGTGACGCGTTCTTAGTTAGTCTATGAAAGGATTCTGTTTCTCCGGCTGAAAAGAGCTTTCTAGGCTAGGTCTTCAGCCTGAGCAACGAAGTTTTCCAGTGAGAATGCAAGACGGATGACAAGATGAACGCTCCCTTCTGCGCTCCTTCTGAAGAGGGCGGAAGAAACCCGAGATAATATTTGTGTGGGTGATACCACTTGCCAAAACGCCAGTTTAGGTTTCATTCTTTTCACTGCTGCTTTGAGTAAAGCTACGCTTCCTCTGCTGCTCTTTCTCCTATTTACGACTGTTGCTTCGCTAGCGCCACTCTTCCTATCGTCTTCGAACCTGCAGGGATTGGTGTCGCAGGAGTAGCCTGAGGGCGATAGGAAGAAGAGAGCATAGGGAGGAGGGGTATTTGCTCGTTCGAGATGTTACTTTCGATCTTCCATGCCAACAGCCTTCCGGAATGCCGCACTAAATCGCGTTTCTGTCATCTGTTTCGTCTATTACGAGCACAGGACTGTGCTCTTCTACAGCATGCACTCATTCACCCCAATTTTTACCCAGAGATGACACTCTTCATCGACCTGTCTCGTGTGGGACCGTCGTCACTGCGCTATTCTCCCCTCTTCACTTGGCTACTCTCCGTCCATGGAAACTCTGCGAGCACCTTCTCAGACGAATCGGGAACTATCGGGGAATCTAGGAGCCAACCTCGACGATTCAAGAATATTAGCTTCTGGCTAGCAATACATTGCTCTCGTTAGCCGCCTACCTTCAGACTTAACGAGTTGGAATCTCTCCTGATACGAGTCAGGAGACACAAACCTTGTTAATACCAAGGACGGCATCTTGCTAGCGTCTTCTGCATGGTGTTCTCTCGTTCTTATTTGCCGTTTTTTACTTACTATACCGCTACAAGGGACTCATGAGGTTTGGCTGTTGCTCAGAAAGGAACACACATGAGTTGGAGGACAATACGCCACGTCGCCACCGAGATCTATACACGAGGATTCAGACTCCATTCTCACAGAAAAACTACATAGAAGGGACATAAGTTCAGTTCATCATCCAGGCGATTGCCTTTTCAGCTTCCTCCTTTGGAGAGCCCAAGTAAATCCAATGATTCCACGATCCCTCTATCAAATCTTTGAGAGCTTGAAGATCATCATACTCTGGCACCTTGTTGAATCTACATCCTGTTCGAGTAGAGTGCAAATCACATAACTAGAACGTACTGAAATGCCCGACCGCTATCTGCCGATAGCCTGATGTTGTCGTTCCCGCGAGTAAGGC
>QLOY01001933.1:0-10818 GCA_003313965.1 Megacollybia marginata
ACCGTTCCAGGCTTGTACCCAAGTCGGGTCTTGATCTCAGGTAGGTCAAGGAACAACTCTTCAATGTTACCAATAGAGACAAGCATATCGTACCATTCATTTTGGCCTTTCAAATCGCGATGCAGCTTGGTGGTGCCATTGGATATGATGGCGATGCCATGGAAAACAGAGTCCCATAGCTCCGACACATACTGATCCTCCTCATTCTCAAGCATATGGATAGCAGATCGGCAGGCAACTGCTGCTTCGTATAAGGGTGGATGAACCAGCAAAAGAAGGTTGTTCAGGAGACGTTGTATGTCCCTCGTTTGCACAACGGATTCCTTTGTGTCCGCTCACTCTCTCAGATTGACAGACAGTCGTATAGTATGGTTAGAGTCCTTGTCAACCATTAAACAGAAACGAACCCGGCTAGCTTACACACCTTAGGGCTTTGACCTCAAGCATACCAACCACTACTGAGATTCATAGAACCAATGGGAAGAAGGTGTGTATCCTCCTGCTTGAGGAACCTATGTGAGGTTGTTCACCAGTCTGTTGTCTTTGTAGTAACTTGCAATGCTTCTGAGACCTTGCAAGTAGCAGCTAAGAGCGCCCGCTGAAGGCAAAGTTAAAAGAAACTTCGAGAAGTCTAAACACACACATGATTTGTCCAGGAAAGCAAGCTAGGGAACACCCATCCAAAAACCACTCCATTCACATCGACCAGCATGCTTTCCTGCATTACAATCCTGGCCTCCATCTTGCTGCAGACTTTCTGTCTATCACTGTCGGTCATAGCAGCAAGTGCAACAACGTTGAAATCATAATAGACTAGACAGCATGGACATGAAGCATGAAGTATACTGACTGCGTACCTCGATTAGACCAAGCAGCATACATGGCTAGGAGCAACCGTGCCCCTTTGGTATAAGTTTGTTCATCATAATAAGCCCGGACAAGGTGCTCTATGCCTGGTATTGAATTACCACGGGCTTTGTTAACTAGGTCTTCCCAGTCCTCCCTTGTAAAGGCCGACTGCTTGCATTTGCGTTTCTTGCGATGAGGACTGTAAAACACTGACTTTTCCTTCTGGAGATCAACAAGGAAACCTACTCTGATGGCCCTAAGCGGCTTTGATACAGCTGCCTTGAAGAAAAGTGTTTTCAACACATCAACAATTTGAGTATCCTAGCTTGAGAATATTATTACAGCAAACAAATGTGGTCTTGTGATCCATGATTGCATGATTGTGTGACCCTTTCGTAGCTATTTAAGGTCATTGGATCAACAAAACGACTCTTTCCCAACCATCACCTTTGGTTCCTATCTTAAGGCTTTTTCAGGCTAGTCGACACTCGAAGCAATGTTGCCTGCGTAAGCGGGGGGCGCCCTCATCGTTTTCAACAGTGTCGACATTGATGTCTGACCTAGGCTGATGCCATGCGTCTGTCCTACTCTAGCTTGGAAGCCATCTTTGGATGGAGCATGCCAGCTGTAGCCTTAGGATAGCTCTCTAGGATAGTCTCATACTATCCGTGCTCTCTCCATCTTCATTGGTGTGATGAGGCTTTTGGGGTCTCCTCGAGACCGTGGTTCTGGGGGTTTACCATTGAATGCTGATCCATTGTAGGAACGTTGCGAAGCACTATTTCCCTGACCTCAGATCCACCACATTTCCACCCACTGATCCTGTTTGAATGGAGATCATTGCAACGCATTGTAGGCTCCATCCCCACTGTCCCACGCTCTCACCCTTCCTCAGATATCTGTTGTTCTTCTTCCACTGTTACTGGATAAACGGTATGCTTTTCTTCTGAAGGCCAGTTCCTCAAAGGTTTTTCCGCAGGTGCCGCAGCTCTCCATCTATCTTCTGGTTCACCAAGTTTCGTTTTCCTTCTTATTTTGCCATCTCACCTTTTCTTAGAGCAATGATTTAGCCATGATGGTGACGCTCTTTCCACGTTCCTCATGCTGATCTTCCCTTAGTGGTTGAGCCTCTCTTTGTTATCGTACTTTCACTTGCGATTGAAGGTGACGGCTGCAGATGTCGCTGGATATTTGCCCTTTAAACCCATTTCTTAGTTAGATTGGTAGTTTTTTTTCTTGATCCGAAGTTCTTAGTGGACTTCATCTTTTCCTTGGTTAGGCTGCTTGTCAGCCGCATTATTTTACGCCAGCTTAGGCTCCTAACCCTAACCTTAATTCAGTATATTATATTATATTATATTATGCTACCATCCCGTAGTGGGTTATATAAATATTTATCCTCACCATTCTTATGAGTCCAGCTGATCACCTGTTGAAAACAGACATCTAATTAAAGTCTTTTGTTGGCTTTGAGATCAGCCTACCAGCATAAAAATTCAATGAGACGGGACCTTTCATCTCATTCCATGAATCATGTGCCTACCGGGGACTTTCAATGCCAAAGCATATATCACCTTCCAAATGTAAGCTGTTAGCTTCACCTTCATGCAGCAGACCTGCAATTGGTGAGGTGGAGGTGTTTGACTCTCTGGAGAGATGCCTAGGACTTCTGGCTTCCTTTCAGCCTATCCCAACAGAAATGTTCCAACATTCTGACACAGAGCAGCCGGGGTTTCAGATGGTGCTATCCTTTCGCTTTCAGCCAAATGTAAGTCAAGCACTCCAAATTAGTATGTTGAACAGCAATCCAGGTGAACTGTTTCTTCTGTGCTCGTGGAGGCAAGTTGATATTGTGTGGATCAGCAGCCTGCAAGAATGCCATATGTTGGCCTTGCTTGCATCCAAAGAATGTGACTAGGGCTGATATACGATCGGGTTTCCTTTGTCCTCCTTGTTTCCGGCAGCAGGAAGGTACAGTGACTCCTTATCAGGTGAGTTAAATGTAGGCAATGATATTTGACCAACTTAATGCAGGGTTTCACCGGCCGTGATTCCCACAAACTAAGGATCACAACAGTGTTCCACCATCTCTCTACACTTCAGAGCAAACAGCCTCAGCAAACCCTGGTCTTAGATATCTGCCTGCAGGACGACTTGTTATCTTCCCACCCAACTGCACACATTGCTTTCAAACATCTGCTCTCTTTAACACCCGGTTCGGTAGTGTTACATCCATGCACTTAGACTAATCAACCGGCCCTTAAAAGCCCTTGTTCTCATTATATCTATTCTTTGTTCCGTTTATATCCTTGCATTCATTACTCTTACTAACATTCATATTACTTAACATTCATAAATAGTCCCTTTCGATGTTTCTTTATTATCGACTAAAGTAGATAGCACGGCCTCTAGTATATAAGCCTAGCACCAGTGTTGTATACTTCAGTTTAGAAATCAACTTGGATTACGCTCAAATACTCTATTCTCTCTAACTCCTCTCTAACTAGGTATCGGCCCTCACTCCGCCGAGGCTTCGCCGATACCTTCACCTAAACCCACGATCCAGCAGAGGGCATAGCCAAAGGGTTTACCTTGGTATTCTTATCAAGGGTTTTCTACAAGCCACATCTGTCTATACATCTCGGGCTTGCATTCGGCATAGTCCTTACAGGTAGGATACGTCAAGATGCCTTTTGATCTAGGTACAGAAGATGGGAGATGTTCTTATTATTATGCACTGAAACTTCTCTGCGATGAATTGGATGAGAGTGGGAGCTTAAATGGGTTTGGACAGCAGAATCTCCTAGCAGTTGCCCTGACATGATTTCTCTAGAGTGAAACAGTTCATCCTTTTCATCACCGCACCTTCCGTTCTGGGGTCTCTTCCACTTCTCCACTATGCAAGCAGAGGAGAGGCTGCAGACGACCTGGGCAATGTATTGCAGGCTCTGATTCTGCCCATTCTCATTCATCAACTGCAACATAGGAAGGAGGATTCAAATCTCCTTGTATTATTGGCAGGGGGTTCCTACTTAAAACATCCACCCACAGTCAAATTTCTACTTTCTTTGGGCAACATGCAAGTCTTTTGCGCAGAGTTTTTCCTGAGACTAGTATCTACCAATAAACAGATCTGGTCTATCCAGTATTATCAGCTTTGGGAATCTGTATCTCATAACTCCATTCCTCAATGCATTCATCATGCAGTTGGTCGAGACTCCGCAATGTGATTCGAGATCCTTATCTGGCATTTTCAGTGGTCAGTCCAGGCTTGGGAGCCATACCGACGTGCATGTTTTTAAGCCTAGCCAGATGGCTGTCTGGAGGTTTTCCTGGGCACATCTGGCTCGTTGTCCTTTCTCTGTCCCACTTCCCATTTTTTGTCAAAAGTGCGGCGTTTATCTTCCTTGGCAGAAGCCACACATACACCCAGGGTTCGATGCAGTCACCCATACCTGCAGAGGTTGCAGTTTCATTATCAGAACCAGCAAACCTTTAGACATGAAGAAGTGGACCAAAGGAAAGAGTCTGTCTCTCGATGGCGACTGGTTTCTCACTGAAAAAGGCTATGGAGTCAACTCAGAAATAACCCACTTGCAGGATGTCCTACTCAGTTTGTGAACTTAGAAGATAAATTGCTGAAATAGTACATGATTAACAAACTATAGCCCTCTTGGATGAACAGCATCCTTATCGGGCATTCATACTCTATTATATTTTATTAACATGATCTACAGCCCTGTGGGTACTGGCAACGGTATCAGGCATGTTATATTATATTATATTAACATGCTCTACAGCCTTCGACTGCGACCTCCATCAAGGCCGGGGTATAATATAAATACGAGCCGTCTGCACAAAGCTCGGGCCTGCTATAATATAAAGCTGCTGAAGCCTTCGGTAAGGCCTCCTTGCCGATTTTATGCTTGTTCTGAGCATCCCGTGTATTATAATAAAACAGCGTGTCACGTGTGTTTGTTTATATTCTCCGCCTACAACCATGACTTGGGTCACCGATGCAGCAAGTAAAATTCTCAAGGCGAAGGCAGCAGGCTACCTGAACACAAAAGGAGAAGACCGTGCTTCTTTTGTGGAGGAAGTGGCGAATGCGATCATGGCTACCAAAGAAGATGAAAACCAGGGAGACTTAGAACAGGTAACTTTGACAGAGTCCCACCATTTCATGATGCTTAAACAACTTCAGAAAGTCAAAAACTGGCTGAATCAACACAGCAAGGAAGTTGTCACTGCGGCTGGTGGCTCAGTGGTGGATGGTCAATTGAAGAAGAGTATTGTGCTGCAAAAATGGACGAGTCGAAAGGTGGCCCGTCACAGCTACCCGCACCTCTATCAAGAGGGTATTGAGGCGGCTAGGAAAGCCGGGGTGGAGAACTTGCAACTCCACAACCCAGCCATGAAACACCTGTGGGAGAAGCTCACTTCTGAGGAGCAGGAAGAATGTGAAAATGACGCCAAAAATTTCAATGAGGGAAGAGGTGTCGATTCTAAAGTTCAAAGATGGTTGGTGTTCTCAACTTCTCTTTTAACTTAGCTTATAATTCGACTGCAGCACAGCCACTTCTGACAAGGGAAAAAGTCTGGATGCTTTCATTAAAGCTCAATATTCTTCCTTGGGGATGCAACTGATTGCTTTCTACTCCTACATAGATGCTGAGGGTGAAGTTCACTGTGGCTTGTAAGTGTCTATCTCTGGACAGTGGTTCTAAGTTTTTCAACTCGCTAGTACTGAAACGCAGGTGGAACCCAAGTTTTCATTGAAGTACCCTCAAGTTGTACATGGGAAGCTGAACGTAGCCGCAAACTGGCAGGATTACACCAAGGAATTTGAGGATCATGAGGTCAATGAAGATGATGAAGATGAAGGAAGCAGGAAGAGCCTGCATAAGGGAGATTTGCCATCCTGGGCGGTTGTGACGATTCACCCTCAGGAGGATGGTATTCAATGGCCCTTCCTTCCTGAACACCCGAGCGAAGAGAGTACTGGGTTCCTTCAAGCTGCCAGGAGAGTGTTGCGGTCCTATGTAGGAATCATTTACAGTGAGTGGTTATCCATTGGACAGAGGAATGCACTGGCAGTTCAAAACCTGCATGGAAGGCCTTCAGTGATTCGGAAGAAGGTCCAAAGCTAATTCGCAAGAAGTATCTCCCCCAAGGTTTCCAACTAGGTGACCCAGAGAAGATGTTGAAAAAAGACATCCTCAAGCTCTATGATTTCTGGTATGATCTTCAAGAGGCAGGTAAATGCACCCTTAGATTCTCCAAAGCAGCCACAGCTAGGGAAAAGCTGGCTGCTGCGGAGACAGCAGCAAATCTCAAGAAGGGGGCTCAAAAGGCTCACAAATCACAGAACATGGTGTCGGATGATAGTGAGGCAGATGAGGATGATGAGGAATTTCCAGGGGCTAGAATGACAAGAAGTCAGACAAAGACAAAGAGAGCAAAGGAGAATTCGAATTCCAAACCTTCCCAATCGGTTGGTGCACAGAACACTACCAGCTTGAAGCAGACTCCGAAAGCTGGTTCCACCAAGATACCGCAGGATAGGGAAGAACCTACTACTGGGCAGAAGCAAGCATCACATCGACCGGGTAAGGGATTGAAACCAACTCCCAAGGCTCCTTCCAACCAGACGATACCGGAGGCCAAGCAACCCAAGCCCAAGCCACCACCAAAAAGAAAAGGAGAGCTGGTGATTGAACTGCCAGTCACGAAAAAGCAGAAACTTGGCAAGGATGACCTGTTTCCTGCCGATCGCAGGTTACAGATCCTGTTTGAAGTGTGTGGTAGGGCTCTTTTCAGAAGGTTGGTTGAAGTGGTTAGGCCGAGCGTCCAGGTATGTTATTATATTATATTATATTATATTACCGGGTTCCTCACAATCCCAAGGCCTGAGGGAATCCCAGCTGATCGACATGTGCAGAACTTTATGCAAAAACTTCGAGCTAGGCCAGACCGGCCAAAGAGAGGTCGTCTCTCCTTACTTAGCATGGACACATTACTGCTTGCAATTGCAATGGTTTATCGCGACACCTTCACTGTTACCCAGGTCGAGCCAGACAGTGAAATTTGGCTCAAGTATCCTTCTCTTCTAAGTGAAGCAGGCTTTGAGATGTCAGATTTTGTTCTATATGAATCCGCCATGGAAACTATGATCATGCAAGCGGAAGGTGAGTCTGATTTTGCTACAGATGCCCTTGTCTTAGTTATGAATCCGCCATGGAAACTATGATCATGCAAGCAGAAGGTGAGTCTGATTTTGCTACAGATGCCCTTGTCTTAGTGTCCAGCCACAGGGAAGGAATCCTCCAGCTCTGGCAAACAGAGTAGGCATAACACTTCATTTTCTCACTCTGATCATTCCATAGGCTCCTCCAACTCTGTCCAGGTCCAAACTTGTCACTGCCCAGGATCCACCTAGTAGGTCCAATGCACTAGTGATTTTGTTCTTTGACTCAGTGGCAGAAACTGCGGGAGATGACAATGTCCCCATGAGCTCTGGTAGGTGTATTACATATGTATTATGTTTGCTTTAACTCTGGAGATAGAGGGAGTTACACCATCGAAGGGTGGTGCCACCTTCCTCGGTGAGTATAATATAATATAATATACCCTGTCTGAAATACATGTAGCTCTCCCAGAAGACCCAGGGAGGCAATCTGAGAAATCAGTTCCTTCAGGGGAAAAAACCTCCCTCCAAAAAACCTGCCTCGAAAAAAAGGAGTCTGGTTGGAGCTGATGACGAGGGTAACTCCCCAAAGAAGCGCAAGAGTAGCAATTGATTGTATGAGCCCATGCTTTGTTTTCTGTCTGGGATCCCAGGCCTTTTATATAATATGTATCTTTGTGTCAGAGAGTTGCAGGAAAAGCTGAGAGTTTACATTGCAACCTTCAGTGGACACCAGCTGGCAGGAGGATAGGAAAGGCTATCACTGGTGTGACATATTATGGCTCACTAGCGCTGACTCACTCTTACTGGATAAAATTTTAAGTCTGGTCAGGACCCTGGGGTCAATAATATTTGGTCATTTGAGATCCCCTATTCCAGACGTGTCATATAAGGGTTCCATGCCTGACTCCTCCATACTGAATAATAATGGGTGTCCTGGTATCTCTGGCTAGGGCCGTAAGGCAAATATATAACAATGTAGACATCCGCCGCTTTATTTCCAGAAGTAATATATACCGGCTACCAGGAGGATGCAGGGTGTGAATAATATAATGACACCCGATATCCCATTCGGCTGATGTAGCCTTGTTATATAATGTCCACGCCTGACTCCTCCGTACCGAATAATATTCGCAGGCCCAGTATCCGTGGCCAGGGCCCTAGGCCAAATATATAAAACTCTGGATGTTAATATAGACCAGCTGCTACGAGGATTCAGGGTGCGAATAATATAGTGACACCCGATATCCCATTCTGCTAATGCAGCCTTGTTATATAATGTCCAAGGCTGACTCCTCCGTACTGAATAATATTCCCAGTCCTGGTATTCGTGGCTCGGGCCCTAGGGCAAATATAACAGGCTAGATATCCACTGCTTTGTTTCCAGAAGTAATATATATAGCAGGCTGGATATCTGCTGGTTGATTTGCAGAAGTAATATATACAGGCTTCTAAGAGGATTCAGGGTATGAATAATATAGTGACACCTGATATCCCATTCGGCTAATGCAGCCTTGTTATATAATGCCTAAGCCTGCCTCCTCCGTAACGAATAATATTCCCAGTGCTGGTATCCGTTCCTGGGCCCTAAGGCAATTATATAACAGCCTGGATATCAGCTGCTGGATTTCCAGAAGGAATATATACCGGCTTCTAAGAGGATTCAGGGGGCAATAATATAGTGACACCCAATCTGGTGATGCAGTGTTGTTATGTCTATGCCTGACTCCTCTGTGCTGTATAATATTCCATGTCTGGGTATCCGTTGCCAGCACCCTAGGCAAATATATAACCATCTCGGACCCCTAGGACCAGGATCCTGGCTGAGGACCCAACCGAATAATATTCCCAGTCCTGGTATCCATTGCTGAGGCCCTAGGGCAAATATATAGAAACTGGATGTCGTATATACTGGCTTCCATGAGCAGGGCATGGTGACACTCAAATATATTCGATTTGGCTGATGTGGCCTTTTTATATAATGTCTATACCTGACTCCCCCGTATTGAATAATGTTCCGTGTCCTGGTATCCATGGCTCAGGCCCTAGGGGCAGATATATAATAGCTTGGATATCCTTTGCTTTGTTTTCAGAAGTAATACATACCGGCTTCTAAGAGGATTCAGGGTATGAATAATATAGTGATGGCCGATATCCCATTCAGCTGATGCAGCCTTGTTATATAATATGTAAGCCTGACTCCTCAGTACCGAATAATATTTCCAGTCTCGGTATCCATGGCTAGGGCCCTAGGACAATTATATAACAGGCTGGATATCCGCTGCTTGATTTGCAGAAGTAATATATACCGGCTTCTAAGAGGATTCAGGGTATGAATAATATAGTGACGGCTGATATCCCATTTGGCTGATGCAGCCTTGTTATATAATATGTAAGCCTGACTCCTCAGTACCGAATAATAATCCATGTCCTGGTATCCGTGGCTAGAGCCCTAGGGCAATTATACAACAGGCTGGATATCCGCTGCTTGATTTGCAGAAGTAATATATACCAGCTTCTAAGAGGATTCAGGGTGTCAATAATATAGTGACACTCGATATCCCAGTTGGCTAATGCAGCCTTGTTATATAATAGCTGAGCCTGACTCCTCAATACTGAATAATATTCCCAGTCTGGGTATTCATGGCTAGAATCCTAAGACATTTATATAACAGGCTGGCTATCCGCTGCTTGATTTCCAGAGGTAATATATACCGGCTTCCATGAGAATTCAGGGTGTGAATAATATAGTGGCACCCGATATCCCATTCAGCTAATGCAGCCATGTTATATAATGTCTAAGACTGAGTCCTCCATACAGAATAATAATCTGTGTTACTGGACACTGGATATCCGCTGCTTTATTTCCAGAATTAATATATACCGGCTTCCATGAGGATTCAAGGTGTGAATAATATAGTGATGGCCGATATCCCATTCGGCTGCTGCAGCCTTGTTATATAATGTCTAAGTCTGACTCCTCCGTACTGAATAATAATCCATGTCCTGGTATCCGTGGCTAGAACCCTAGGGCAATTATATAACAGGCTGGATATCCACTTCTGGATTTGCAAAAGTAATATATACCAGCTTCTAAGAGGATTCAGGGTATGAATAATATAGTGACGGCCAATATCCCATTCAGCTGACGCAGCCTTGTTATATAATATGTAAGCCTGACTCCTCAGTACCAAATAATATTCCCAGTCTTGGTATCCATGGCTAGAGCCTTAGGACAATTATATAACAGGCTGGATATCCGCTGCTTGATTTGCAGAAGTAATATATACCAGCTTCTAAGAGGATTCAGGGTATGAATAATATAGTCAGGGCCGATATCCCATTCGGCTGATGCAGCCTTGTTATATAATAGCTGAGCCTGACTCCTTGATACCGAATAATATTCCCAGTCTGGGTATTCATGGCTAGAATCCTAAGACATTTATATAACAGGCTGGCTATCCGCTGCTTGATTTCCAGAGGTAATATATACCGGCTTCCATGAGAATTCAGGGTGTGAATAATATAGTGGCACCCAATATCCCATTCAGCTAATGCAGCCATGTTCTATAATGTCTAAGACTGAGTCCTCCGTACAGAATAATAATCTGTGTTACTGGACACTGGATATCCGCTGCTTTATTTCCAGAATTAATATATACTGGCTTCCATGAGGATTCAGGGTGTGAATAATATAGTGATGGCTGATATCCCATTTGGCTGCTGCAGCCTTGTTATATAATGTCTAAGTCTGACTCCTCCATACTGAATAATAATCCATG
>QLOY01001938.1:0-19250 GCA_003313965.1 Megacollybia marginata
TCTTGCTGGCTTTCCACATGTCTGCTCCTTCGCTCACTGCTCCCTCTAGCCAGTCTAACCAAAACGCCGCTTTTTCCCTTTTTATGTTGTCGCCGTACCTGTTTCAAGCTTTGCGGTATTCGTGGTGTACAGGGTCTTGAGGTTGGTTTTGTCTATACCATGAGCTCTTGGCTAGTTTTCGAACCTGGGTGCATTCCGTTCGCAGTTTTTCATTCCACCAGCGATTTCGATATGGAGTATTTTTGCTGAGCGGGACGTGTTCCTCTTCTACCTTGTGTATTATGTCGGTGAGTGTTTGTAACCTCTCGTTGAATGATTCGATGGTGCAGATTTCGGTGGGTGGATCTATGGTGTTTAGCTCGGCTTCTAGCGCTTTCTTGAGTTCCTCCCATTCTACTGCTCTGTAGTTCCGCCTTGGTACGAAGAACGCTCTTGCTGGTGTGATGTTGAGTTCTAGGGTCATTGGGAAGTGGTTGGTTTTTGTTGGCCGTTGCGTTGTCTCGACTTTGCATGCTGTGACGTACAGAACGAGGTTTGAGCTGCAGAAGATGTTGTCCGGTCTGGTCAAATTTTTGGTGTTCATTGCTTCGAGCATAGGGATTGCTGGTGGGAGTGTCATCTCCATTCTGAAGATGTCAATCATGGTGGTCAAGTGGTGTGCCTTTTCATTATTAATTAGGTGGGTGTTTGCCGGGAGTTCCCATTTGATGTGGTGTCGGTTGAAGTCTCCCGCCCATACATCTAGAACTGGTTGGCATGTGTATGTCTCTGTTGGGTTGTCCTGCAGGAACTTTTCTAGCGCGATGGTGGTGCTGTCGTTGTCGCCATTATTGTATATATTGAATAGGTGTATGGTCCCAAGTTGACAGGTAAGTTGGATAGCGGTTATGTCGGGGTGTTTGATGCCGATTTGCACCCAACAGTTGGTATCGACGTCGGTGCTGATGAGTGTGTAACTCCTTGACTTTTCTTGTGTGGTGTTGTGGGTTGTGGGGTATATTGGGGACCAGTGAGAATTGGCTCTTGAGTTATTGAGGTGATCGAGGTATGGTTCTTGGAAGGCGATGACGTCGCATCGGGAGTACTGATTGAGCATGTCGTTCATAGATTCAAGGGACTTGTTGGTGTTTTGAACCCAGATTCGTAGTGGCCTGCTGGCTGCTTCCTGTGTCTGTACTTGTTCGTGCGTCCTACCCAACATATGCAAATGGTGTCTGTCTTGATATTTGGATTGAGTTTTGGGTTCATGTTTCTTGTCTATGTTCTTGGTTGTGTCTGCGTTCTTCTTCCTCTCTAGCGACTTCGTCTGCCCAGTTGGTGCGTCTGTATGTTTCTTGAAGGGTTTGTTGTCGCAAGCCTGGTTGTGGTTGTGGTGGTGGTGGTGCGTGGCTCTGTATGTTTCGATTGTTGCCTGCCCAGAATGCTGGCGGAGCTGGTACCGGTCCCTGTCTACTGGCATTGTATGGTGGCTTCTGTTGTGGTGGTGGGTGCTGAGTGTTTTGCCCTGGTGCATATTCGTTCCTGTAAGTCATGTTAGTGATTACAATCCTGCTGCCGTTGTGGTTCTGTTGTGCCCATGTGGATGGTTCGTTGGTGGCAAAGTATAAGTATTTGTCGTCTGGGAATCTTCTGGCGAGGTCTTCGAGTTGTTTGTTGTATGCTTGGCAGTTTGGATCTGCTGCTTTGTGTCCTGGTACTTTGCAGTTTGGGCATCGGAAGAGGTTCGGGTCGGTGACGGTGCATTCGTTAGTTTTGTGTCCTCCTGCGCAACGTGTGCATACATCGATGATTGCCTTGCAGTCCTTTGCTTGGTGGGTGCCGTATTCCGCGCATTTGTTGCACTTGTGGGGTATGTGAGTCATCTTCCTGACACGTATCATTGTTCCTTCCAGTTGTGCTCCGGTTTCGATCAATGTGTTGGCCTCTTCTCTGGTGTTGAGCCCCATTTGGATGTGTGCTGTTCGTTGTCCTGTGCGTCTGAGGTGAGTGGGCTTCATCCATTTGATTGCTTGTATTGCGTGTTTTGGGAGGTTGTTGGTTTGCTCTAAGTGACGTAGGTTCGTTTCGTTTTCGATGTCGAACATGACTGGTACATTCTTGAGGAGTACGTGGAAAGCATTGGCTTGGGCTGTGGTTGTGGCACTGAACATTGCATTGAAGGCGTCAAGGGTTTCCTGTCCACGGAACCATTTTGCTGTTTCTAAACTGTTGATAGTGAGTAAGACTGCTCCTCTTTTTAGTTTTCGTGCTGCCACTATCTTGAAATCGCTTGGCGGGGGGTTATTGACTGTCATGGTTTCGATGGCAAGGTTTGCTTTGCTGAGTATTTCCATTTCGTTGAGTTCTTCTAGAGGGTTCGTGTCTGTACTGGTGTTCTTGGTTATAAGGACTTGTTTTGCTTGTGTGTTGGCTTTTTGTATAGCGATTTCGTGAAGTGGTCGAGTGAGTTGTCTGGCGACTGCTGCCGCATACGACATTTCGTTGGTGTTTACTGACGTAGTGATGGCATTCGTAGTGTCTGTGTCCTTGGGTAGGTTCGTGGTAGGTTGTGGTCTGGATATGAGCTCTCTGCATTTTTCGTCGAACCATTCGCGGAATTCGACCATTTCCGTGTGTATTTCTTTACCTACCGCTTCCGCTTGTTCTTCTAACTTCAGCTCGATGGTACTCCTGACAGCTTCTAGTCTTCTTTCGCCTTCGACTGCGACTTCTTGGATGGCTGCTGTGGCATTCGCTATAATGTGTTCCGTGTCAATGTTTTCCGCTACTACGGCGATTGCTGTGAGTGTTTTCCTCAGGTCTTGATTGATTCTGTTGTCTTTTTTGGTGTCTAGGAGGATTTGTCGTATGATGACTCCTATGGTGTTCGCGTCGATGTATCCATTTTTGTCCAGGAAACCTCTTGCTTCCATATGGTTCCGTGCGGCTACTAGCGACATATCTTCGCGTTCTGTGTTTTTCAGGCTAGACGCGGGGGTCTTTCGCAGTGTGTTGTCAGGTCCTATGCTGGGTGTGCCACTGGGTTGGCTTGTACCCATTTCTGATTCTTTGTCTTTCTAGTGACTACGGAGATGTGTATATAGTAACTAGCTACAGCCTGCTCCAGTGGTATAGGATTTTTCGGTGTCCTATTTTTGGTACCACGTGGTTGAAGGTCAAGAGAGCTCTGAGACATTTGTTACTGTGTACTCCTTTAGGTCCTCAGACAAAGAAGATTTGATCTTGGTTAATCCTCCTGACAGACTGTCACCTGAAACGATTTTCTGTGACTTTTGTACGTCGAAGGAGGCCAATGGGTCGAGAATTTCCAGCAAAGGCTGTTTGGTGAGCCTGGGTATATTTTGCTGTTGACGCATAGGAAGGAAGGAAGGAAATATGGAAAAGGGGTCAGATTCCGAGTCCCTATTTATAGGGAGTCTTTACCGGTCGGACGCTTAATCTGAGTTCAATCGGCATTCCCACTATTTATATACTAGGTCTGCCAGGGCACAGTCATTGGCTCACTGCATCCCATAAGTCATTTTGTCTGCTCAAATTGAAGCTGAATGTATCTCACTACTGTAAAGTTGCCACGAAAAGAAATCGTCAGCAGTCTTTGCAGTTTTGCTTTTCAAGAACTCTAACTGGGAATCATATTCTTTCATCAGGGCATCACGTTCCTCCATTTGTGCCTCAAGCATGGCGACTTTTAGTCTGAGTTCCCGGACCTATTCAGATAAGAATTCTCAGCGGCGAGGGGAGTAAGAAGCCTACAGTCTTCGACTGGTTGACATCTCGTTCCAGCCTGATCTCCAACTCCTTCATACCATACTCGCCCTTAGATACATTTGTCACCATGTACTCCTTGAGGTCCTCAGATAAAGACGGTTTGATCTTGGCCAGTTCTCCTGTCAGACTGTCGCCTGAAACTATTGCCTGAAATTTAGGTACGTCGAAGGAGTGTAATGAATGGCGAGTCTCTAAAAACGACGTGTGTTCGCTGATTGAGGCATTAAATGTTATTTTCTTGGTGATTTTTACTGGTATAGTTTGTTGGTGACGCATGATAGGAATGTAAAAGGGGTAGATTGGTTCCACGTGACTCTGGTTGATTTGTTCATTAAGTACCATTTGAACGCCCAGCCAGGCCCAGCCTCAAACTCTCATGCTTTTATGGCCTGTTTCAGGCTCTCAAGACTGATTTCTCAGCGGAACTCAACAACATCAGAGATCGACGAATTTGCCTTTGATTTCAATGATCTGCCTCAGTCTGGAGCCGCTGGAAATTCCCCCTGGAACTTGTTCGCGGGTCCCTCTATATCAATTGTCTACGCAGCATTTTGAATCCTCGAGAACCTAGGTATGGATCCGCCAATGCCGCAAGAGACAAACTCAATGCAGACATCTTCAAGTTGGGTCTAATTCGAAGGTAACCAACTCATCACATCAGTAAAATGTAGTTCAACTTGTGGGGACTTGTACAAGTCCCCACAAGCCATAAAAGTCCCATAAAAGTCCCAAAAAGGTCAAAAGTCGATAAGTTGAAAACCTATGTGTCCGAGGCCAAAAAGTTCAAAAATAAATGTAGTCAGACTATTATAATATCTCAAAATTCAAGCATTTTAGCCTATGGTTAGTGCCAGCCAGATGCCAAAAGTTGGAAAGTTGAAAAGTTGAACTACATTTTGCTGATGCAGTATTACTCAAAGTTGACAGTGATAACTCCTACTTGTTTGATGTCGTTGCCACCGGTCTGCTGGTATCAAACACAAGTCTATCTCGTCGGAATACTATGACCTGGATTACGAAAGTAGCTTCTATACTTCCCGATTGGAGACGCCATGTGCATGGCCTAGCCGAAAATGATTTATCAGCCATAAGGCCTTCCAATCGGAGTCGTATGTATCTCCACTGCCTTTCCGAAACCAATGTTACCAGATCTAGGGCCACCCACTGAATTTTGAGAGAGAAACTTACCAGCACTGTAACGCCATAACGACTCAACGTTTTCAAGTTATCTCCCTGAAGTCCTCTTTGAGATTTTGAGTAATACGTTAAAATCCACGTCTTTGACGCCTAGGCATGATTTTGACAATATTATCATATCAAATCGCAAAGCCTACAGGTCATCCAGCAAACGGAATAGGTATCCCGACTCCGAGACCAATGGAGTACTGGAACAAAGCGGGAGGGGATATTGGGAGCGTGGAGCGGTATGTTCACTTCACTAATTTTTATCAACTTCTGCGGAGCGGGTGGAATCCTCCTGAACGCGAAAGACGAGTATTTGTTCATTCCAAGCTTTTCAAATTTGGCGCCAAGGCTATTTGGTTACAAACGCTTCTTCGCGGTGTCAATCCCACTGAGAACAGTTCTGTTGTTCCGACAGAGATAATTTAGAAAGCATTAACAGGCGTCACAGTAGTAAACGGTGTACTGTGATGATCTTTTATATTCTCGATGGTCTTCATTAACACCTTCCACAGGATTACGCCCGAGTTGCCTTCTGTCGTATACGGAGGGGTCACGGTCAGTATTCGTACTATGGAGGGCACTGTGAGTCTTCACGAATTCTTGTCATTTTGTCTAATACTGGACTGGCTTGCTCACCGTGATCATCGAGGTACCTTTCTCCTGTGTGCACTCTGTTTCGTCAATTGTGAATTCAAGGTGAAGCCACCAGGTATGGTTCCTTCAATAGACACATGAACCAACCCGCTGATAAGCTTTTCCTCTCAAATTGCTCACCTCCCATTCTCAAACTTTGGCATCGTCGTATGAGTCATTCTCAACCGACGACAGGTTCGGACCCCTCCACGTAAGCATCAAATATTGCATCATCGATAAAGTGATATGCTTGGATCCTTGGAGCGGACGACTGAAAATCGGGGTATGAGCTGATGCAGGCAGCTAAAATCCCGCCACCAGCAGAAGATGAGACAAGGCATCTTTGGTTTCATTCAAGTATCTCGAACTGATCTGAGGCGACTGTGCAAGAGAGGGAGGTATGGTTTGACTATAAAGTGCAAGGTAAGTCGCTGATATGAGACAATCAATTTAAACAATGCGTTTACTCGTTATTAACTGAAGTATGCGCGCATATGCGCCATATACTCTTCATCATTTTTCGACTCGTACCGAGCTTTGATGAAACCTCCCGCATCATGCCCGATCAAATAGCGCAGGTTATCTTTCCCGTCCGTCGCAGCCTCGTAAATTCGTAGCGCGACGTCGTGAGAAGATGTCTTAGTTTCTGAGACCATCTGTCCATATTTCGTCAATGTATTGTGGAGGAACGGTTCGTATGATGCGGGAGGAGGGTTTTTAGGCCGCTCCTCAGCTACGCGTGCACCAAATTCGGTAGAGGAAACCCCACCGATTGGGATTACACTTTTAACGAAGATATTTTGAGAGGCGAGTTCGTAGGTAAGCGATTCGGTGAAGCCTTCGAGGGCGAATTTGCTTGAGTGGTACAAGGTACAGAAGGGCAAGGCAAAGAGGCCTCCCCCGGCGGATGTATTGATGATCCCACCTCCTTTATTTGCGCGGAAGTGAGGGAGGATGGCTCGGATCGTCTCCATGGGTCCTGTGCAATATGAGTAAAGGGTATGCATAGTATGAAAGTGACGCTAACCGAAAACATTGACTTGATACTGTGCTTGTATCATCTCCGGAGTAAACGTTTCAAAAACACCAAAGAGAGAATAACCTGCATTGTTGAGAAGGACGTCGATTTTACCAAACTTGTTGACTCCTTCGTCCAGGGCCGGTTGGATAGTCGCAACCTCGGCCAAATCAAGGCGAAGGATGAGCATGCGCGAGGAATCAAGCTGCTTGAGTTCCTTGTCTTTCTCTGGCGTACGCATGGTGGCGACGACGTTCCATCCTTTCTCATAGAAGAGTTTTGCAGAGGCCAAGCCAATACCAGAGCTACATCCGGTTATGAAGATCGTTCTGGACATTCTTGTAGAATTTAGTTGGATATCAGCTAGAGGGTAGAGAGAGGGTAGAGCATACCTTAGAATCTAGCAAGTGTTTGGACTGGAGAGGTATCGAAGCTCGACCTTTTATATACTTCGATATGCCTTGCCGGATATGCCTTGGACGTGCCGGATCCCGGTCTGCCGAGCGAATGCGTAGCGCATTGTGCGAATGAATAAGCAAGAATACGGCTAGTAAACAGACTTGAGCCAAAGGCGTCCATAAAACCTGCGATCCGTGAAAACCCGATGTTCCTGATGACGGTAGTATTCGACAAAGAATCTTTCAAGCCTACCATTGCTTATGAATTGGTCCATCCAAATATAATCACTGAACGCCGGTTAGAAACTCACCGGCAATGCCCGCTACCTCAGTTCTGCGACTCGGAATTCCAGACTCAGGCCAGTTGGCAAAGACGAATTTGACTCAGAATGACGTACGCAATCACCAAGCAACATAGATGCTGCAAGATAAAGTACTGCTTTTCATTATAAGACAACGTTACAGGAACATCAACGCCATGGACAAAAAGGAGGATGATCCGAGATGCTTTATTAAGGTAGCGACACAGAGTAAATATCGATAAAGCCGGCAAAAAGCCGGTCGGACCGACCCCCTGAGGTTTCCATGTGGGCTCTGTTTATGAGCCAAAGCAAATCACAGCTTTTCACCAAAAATTCTGATCGCCAGCGAAACCTTAAAATAGGGCTCGACAAACACCCTCTACCTAAAGGTAGCGGGAAAACAGTCGCATACACTTCTGTGTTGGGAGCAAATTTGTCACGTGTCAATTTGCGCTTTTCACCATCACGCTTAGTGACTTACTGGTTCAACGCTCTATCATGTCACGACCTTGTCCCTTCACCCAGATGAAGTCTCTGGAGAGGCCGATGCGCACCATCTTTCTTCCCAGAACCTGGCACGATGCAAGCATCTGATGACATCCATTATCGACCACTTCACTCCGATTTTGTTCAGCCTCCCATAACGTCCAATGCACAGACGTGGTTGCTGGTAAACGGACGCCATTGGTGAATCAACCAGCTCTAGGAGACAACAGTCTACAAGCCACTCGAGACGCTCAAACGAATCAAAGACATTGATTGGGGAGGCGCTTCGTGCTTCCTGTTTCGCTGACAAGAAGACCAAGTGAACTGAAGAACAATCTAATGTCTAAGACTTGATACGTGGTTGGTCACCAAATGATAACCTCGATAACTTTCCGCTCCTCAACTGACGGTTCGTTCTGTCCTTGTGTTTTCCCCCCGTCAATGAGACAGCTGACAGTGAGGCCATTATCCGACTATTCTGTCCGGAGGAGCATTTCGAGGTTCTTGAGCATTCTGCTGTCCCTTTCACACAGTGATATTTGACGCTACAGTGCGCTCGTTTCCTGATTGATGGATGTTTAGTATCCATACTACTATCGTGTCAACAGGGACTACTCTTCGCTCTTGCTTCGGCGACACAACCAGATTACCGTCTGACACGTAGTCACCTTGTCGCTGTCCGCAGTTTTCCAAGTACACCTCTGCGGGTTTAAACGAATAGTCGCAGTCTCGCAGATGTGTATGTCAGCCTTAACATTATCTGCGCGCCAACGTCAGCATTCCTAGTTGTTCGTCTTGGGTAAGGCACGCAAACTTTTTTCTGCCGTGCTCGCTACTTGACAAGTATGCTGAGGAGCGAGGCCCACGGAAAGTTCCAATTGAGGGTTGGAGGCAGGTTCTCGGACTCCTCACGTCATCTCTGTGGCAGGGTCTTTGGTACCAACATCCGTACACCGCCAAATTTGACGCCAATCCGAAGTTGTGGCTGTGACCTGTCCATCTGATTGCGACGGTCGGGCGGAAATGATGGGTTCTCCCTCTCCCGCAGATTACGTTCTGCTGCAATTGACATTTGGTATGGATTATGGCGCCGTGTTTCTGCAAAAATCTGATGACACGTCACTTGAACTGAGCAATTTTTGATGTCTAGCCTCAAACTCTTGCTCGCTGCATTATTTTATTGCCTGTTTCAGGCTCTTGTGCTATCCGATCAGACTGACTTCTCAACAACATCAGAGATTGACGAATTTGTTTTTGCCTCAGGCTGGAGCCTTGCTGGAGTCGCCAATATCGCATCATCGATAAAGTGATAGGCTTGGATCCTTGGAGCGGACGACTGAAAATCGGGGTATGAGCTGATGCAGGCAGCAAAACTTCCGCCATCAGAGGAAGACGAGACGACATATCTTTAGTTTCATTCAAGTATCTCGAACTGATCTGGAGTGACTGTGCAAGAGAGGGAGGTATGGTTTGGCTCTAAAGCACAAGGCAAGTCGCTGATATGAGACAATCAATTTGAACAATGTGTTTACTCGTTATTAACTGAAGTATGCGCGCATATGCGCCATATACCCTTCATCATTTTTCGACTCGTACCGAGCTTTGATGAAACCTCTCGCATCATGCCCGATCAAATAGCGCAGGTTATCTTTCTCATCCGTCGCAGCTTCGTAAATTCGTAGCGCGACGTCGTGAGATGATGTCTTGATTTCTGAGACCATCTGTCCATATTTCGTCAATGTATTGTGGAGGAACGGTTCATATGACGCGGGAGGAGGGCTTTTAGGCCGCTCCTCAGCCACGCGTGCACCAAATTCAGTAGAGGAAACCCCACCGAACGGGATTACACTTTTAACAAAGATATTTTGAGAGGCGAGTTCGTAGGTAAGCGATTCGGTGAAGCCTTCGAGGGCGAATTTGCTAGAGTGGTACAAGGTACCGAGGGGCAAGCCAAAGAGGCCTCCCCCGGAGGATGTATTGATGATCCCACCTGCTTTATTCGCGCGGAAGTGAGGGAGGATGGCTCGGATCGTCTCCATGGGTCCTGTGAGATATGAGTAAAGGGTATGCATAATATGAAAGTGATGCTAACCGAAAACATTGACTTGATACTGTGCTTGTATCATCTCTGGAGTGAACGTTTCGAAGATACCAAAGAGAGAATAGCCTGCATTGTTGAGAAGGACATCAATTTTACCGAACTTTTTGATTCCTAGGTCCAAGGCCGGTTGAATAGTCGCAACATCAGCCAAGTCAAGGCGAAGGATGAGCATGCGCGAGGAGTCGAGCTGCTTGAGTTCCTTGTCTTTTGCTGGGGTGCGCATGGTGGCGACGACGTTCCATCCTTTCTCGTAGAAGAGTTTTGCAGAGGCTAAGCCAACACCAGAGCTACATCCGGTTATGAAGATCGTCCTGGACATTCTTGCAGAATTTAGTCGGATATCAGCTAGAGGGGCAGTAGAGGGTAAAGCATACCTCAGAATCTGGCAAGTGTGTGGACCGTAGAGGAGGTATCGAAGCTCGACCTTCTATATATTTCGATCGTGCCGGTCTGCCGAGCGAACGCGTAGCGCATTGTGCGAATGAATAAGCAAGAACACGGCTATTAAACAGGCTTGAGCCACTGAAGGCCCGCATAAAACCTGCGATCCTCTGCGATCCCACTTCCGATGCTTCCTGATCCTGACGTAATATTGGACAAAGAATCCTTCAAGCCTACCAGTGGTCCATCCATTGCCAATAAACAGTCTGCTGCTGAAATAATGCGCATACACTTCTGTGTTGGGCCAAGTCACGTGTCAATTTACGCTTTTTCAAACTGTCAATTGATCCGGTCGTCCGGGTCGGTTATGTACATGTGGTTCAACGAACGGCCCTATCATGTCACGACCTTGTACCTTCACCGAGATGAAGTCGCCTCTGGAGAGGCCGATACGCATCATCTTTCCCTCTTCCTAGAACCTGGCACGATGCAAGCATGTCACTGCTGCATGTGATGACATCCATCTTCACTCCGATTTTGTTCACCCTCCCATAACGTCCAATGCACAGACGTGCTCATAAACGGAGGCCATTGGCGATTCAACCAGCTCTAGGAGACAACAGTCTACAAGCCACTCGAGACGCTCAAACGAATCAAAGACATTCATTGGGGAGGGGCTTTGCGCTTCCTGTTTCGCTGACAAGACCGAGTGAACTGAAGAACAAGCTAATGTCTAGGACTTGATACGTGGTTGGCCACCAAATGATGACCTCGATAACTTTCCGCTCCTCAAATGACGGTTTGTTCCGTCCTTGTGTTTTTCCCCATCACTGAGACAGCTGACAGTGAGGCCATTGTCCGACTATTCTGTCCGGAGGAGCATTTCGGGGTTCTTCATTCTGCTGTCCCTTTCACGCAGTGATATTTGAGGCTACAGTGCGCTCGTTTCACAGCAATCGTTTCCTGATTGATGGATGTTCAGTATCCATACTATGGTGTCGACAGGGACTGCCCTTCGCTCCTTGCTTCGGCGACACAACCAGGTTATCGTCTGACACGTAGTCACCTTGTCGCTGTCCGCAGTTTTCCATGTACACCTCTGCGAGCCACGGTTGCATACAACGAATAGTCGCAGTCTCGCAGATGTGTATGTCAGCCTTGACATTATCTGCGCGCCAACGTCGGCATTCCCAGTTGTTCGTCTTGGGTAGGCACGCAAACTTCTCTCTGCCCTCGTGCTCACTACTTGACAAGTATGCTGAGGAGCAAAAAGCGAGCCCACGGAAAGTCCCAATTGAGGGTTGGAGGCAGGTTCTCGGTCATCTCTGGGTCTTTGGTACCAACATCCGTACATCGCCTTTGACGCCAATCCGAAGTTGTGGCTGTGAACTGTCCATCTGATTGCGACGGTCGAGCGAAAATGATGGGTTCTCCCGCAGATTACGTTCTGCTGCAATTGACATATGGTATGGATTACGGCGCCGTGTTTCTGCAAAAATCTGATTCAGGCTTCAAAGCTTGGACTCCAAGAATCGCTCTTCTCTCGATGCATTCAGCCTGCTCTCCTTCGAAAGTGTTGGTAGTCCTCATTGAAGACAAGGACGAGGTGTCGTCTCACTGGAATTGCCATGGCTGGGGACTACATTTTGCCGTATTCAAGTTTTTCCATGTGGTTGGCTTTCGAATCCGCCAAGTCAAGAGAAGAGCTGAGCCTACCGCTAGGAATCCTATAGTGTTTGTCTTCCTCTACATTTGTTGCATGCGGAATTATCAGGTCTACAGAGTCAAGCACATCCATCCGTCCTGTATCAACGATGGAAGGTTACATGTCCTGCCGTGTTCCACCCTGCCCTTTGTAACCGATCCTTCCTCGAAGCTTTGGACGCCAGTCTGGAGGACTGTCGGTTCGCCCATACCAGTTCTTGGGATGCGAGATAGAGGATAAACTTAGAGCGGAGTTGACAGAAAGCGTTCGCTGATACGGATCGTTGAGGATAATAGGGCGGGGGTGAGGGTTGCCATCGGCAGCGTCATCTGGTATACAGTGGACAAGTGTCGCATACTTCTGATCTGGATTTCAGCTTCCTCGGGATATAGGCTCGTTGCACTCAGTTGACGCACCCAAGTCAAACAAGCTGTTTTCTTCCTTACGGGCTATCACGTCTTCTACGACATCAAACACTGGCAAGTACCCACCACTGAAGACAGGAGTGAAGTCTCGTAACAGCCTCACTATAATGTAAGCTTTACCAGGAGCATGTTTCTGTTTGTACCGAGCTGTGTCCACGGTCACTTTAAGCATTAGTTCAGGCGGCACAATATGTCCGTGATGGCATTGGTTCGAGTCTAGCTGACGTGCGTCGCGACGGATCATTTAATGCTTCAATTTGACGGTTGCCAGAGTATGGTATTTCCCTCAAGCTAATGCGTCAAGGAATCTCGTAACCACTAAATGCACTAAGCGACCTAGCAGCTAACCAATCCGCTAATCGGAATTCATCATAGCAACGTCTGACGTTCAACTCGTTACGCTCTTCAGTTACCCATCAAGTCTCCAACACAGGAAGTCGTCAGTGTTACATGAGACTCTCAGTGGGGATACATATACTAAATACAAACTACATAAGACCACGGTTCAAACGATGGCTGTCTCTGACTCGTCCCACAATGGTCATAGATGAATCTGGCTCCCTGATTCTTTACTGGAACCTTCGTGTGGATATTGCTCTCTACTATTTTTTACAGATTTTTGCTCAATCAATATGCTATGGTCTAAGAAGATGGTTCTCCTTTACCACAATACTCACTGCGTCCCAGGAGCCGCCTTCGTAGCCTATATAATTGGCCTGCTTTCTCTCTGGTAAGTAAGCCCCAGACTTCATGGAAACTATGGTAAGATTAACGACAACATAGCTTGGTATCTAGTTACGTCTCACACAGGTGGCATTGGGGGAGCATCCCTAGTAGCAAGTCCATGGTGGTGCCTATACTATTCGCCTTGATCGAGGCAGGAGTCGCTTTGTGTATTGTGCAGGTCAGGACTATGAGTCTGATACAACGAAAGGATCAGACTTTCCTTCTAGCTCGTGACTGCCATCCTGGCCGTTATCTACGTAGATGGGTATCTTGGAGATCCAGGGTACATTGCAGCAAGCGTGGCTGGTGCCGTCTTGGCCATATTCATTGTGTGTGATTCCAGCTTCCTCTGATGCGGTTCTGAACGAACGAGATTAGCAAGTACATCCTGCTCTGGTTGTACTTGTTCTGGAACGGAAACGTTCCTTCATAGACAACTCGACATTCACGGCCATTTCCCGTCACAATTCCATGCCAGTAAAGAGAATGCATGAGCATATGTCAGCACTCAGATTTGCACAAGTTGAAACACACCTTCAAGGAATGGCGGAAAGTATTAGTAGCGACCCATCAGGTGTGCATATGCAACTTGGAGAAAGATGGGATGAAAGGTAGCGTAGCTTAAAACCTTGGCCCTTATCTTTGAAATCTGGGAACGACTCGGATGAGACTATCAACAGTAGAATGCCACTAACAATAACAAGTACTCTCAAATCGGTAGCATCCATGTCATTCCGTATCATCTCTGTCCTGGAACAGGTGCAATGCATATGAAGCGATGCTAGACAAAGGCCCAGAGTCAATGTCGCGAAATATCAACCTCCATTGTTGAGAAGGACATCGATTCTATCAAATTGTTTGATTCCTTCGTCCAGAGCCGAATGAATAGTCGCATCGATCAAATCGAGAGATGCGCGAGGAAGTGAAATTCACTAGGGTACGCTGGTGGCTGCGAGCGAAACATCGTTCACCGACCCGTACAAGCCGACAGCAGTTACCTGTTCGCAGAATCACTCTAGCTTTTGGTTACCTCTGGTCGTCGTTAAACCGATGAACCGCCAATTATCGTGTACTATTCTCAAAGTAAAGACTCGCGTCGTGAAAACTTCAGATATCCATAAGCGGCCGTTAATAGGATTGAAGTAGTATTCGCTGTCATTCGACGGGTGAGATGCGGAAAAATGTGCAGAGTCTCGTTACATTCAACGAAAGACAAGACCCTAATGAAATGCTATCGTCAAGCAATGCCCAAGTCCAGAACAATCAGGACGAATGTCCAAATGTCCAGATCTGGTTGTTGTTCCCTTCTACGCATTTCCAAAGCTGCAAACGATTGCGATTGGTCTTGTCTCCATTGGTAAGGTCTAAACAGTAACCCCCGACGCTCAGAGCGATTTGACCTGCATCATTGAGCGTCCACTGTTGCTGTGGCGCACCGTCCAGGCATTTCCAGATCTTGACATTGGCACCGTCAGCGACTATTGAGCAGATCAGTGTTGCACTGGTGCAAGGAGTGTGACTTACGCTCATCTAAGTTGCCAGCGTCGAGACAGTAGCGAGCAGAATTATCTTTGGGGGTTACGGTGATAGTTTGGTTGACAACATTGCCAGTGGCATCCGTAGCAGTACCGTATGACTGCCAGAACTGGGACAGGGACTTGTTACAGTCGTATCTGTAAGCACATGAGGTTCCACTTCTCAGTTTAAGTATTGCTAGGCCATACATATCGACAAGAGTCCCATTAGCATAGGTACCACCGGAAATACCAATGCATTTGGTGGCATCGTTACCTGGATGAATTGATTCTCTATCTGGTGCGCCAGCGCGAGCAAAAAGTGAACCAGTCCAAGTCGGTGCAGCAAGCGTGAGGGGAATTGCCGAAACGACAGCGAGGATACAAGCTAGTTTTGTAATCATGATAATAAAGCGTGACTGTGGTCGTGAAAGTGGGTCGTAACAAGTCGTGGAGAGGAAGAAAAAGGCACCCCGACATGCCCTGCTTTGGTATTTAAATTGCCGGCGTTTAAGATTTCGGCCAATCACATGATTGTTATGTTGTTTCGTTATCAATGATATTATAATTATCAAACACAATCAGAGACACAATCGCAATCAAATCGCAACACACTCCAGCTACCTTGATAGGCAAGTTACTTAACCCGCCCAGTGCATGAGTCAGCCTTCGACCTCTTCGTGTAACTTGAAGTGCCTGCAAGTAGGTACGTGTACGGTCGTCGCTGATAATTCTTCAACCAGTTACCAAATCCGGATCCCATTCCCGAAGTATCTGCTTTGTATCTGCCTACGATTCCTTAACACTATGGTTAGAAACCGCTCATGTGCCATCATGCGATCAACATGGAATTGGGTTAGAAAAAGCCTCTGTAGACCAACGGTACTCACAGGATATCCATGATGATGGCGAGAAGTGACGAGAGTGTTCTGTCATTTTGATGACCATTCTCATCATTCAGCCTTATTAATGGAGGATTGGTGTGATCCGAGTCCCGGCTTGTGCCTCTCATACTCTGTATGTATCTGTTCTCGCATCTCACCATGTTCAATCTGTTACTCTTTCTGGGACCAAGATTGATTGGTTTGATGAAACGACAATCCTTTCAACGAGGACAAGACTATCGACACCGTTTGCATGGTCATCCCATAGCCTCCTGCTAGGAAGGGTATTCCATTCGCCCCTCAGGGTCATATTCATCTGGATACTATTGGTATGGATTACGCCGGGATCAGGTCTCAGGTCTCAGGCCTCCATGGTTCTATGGTACGTATCGGCTTCATTCCTTTTGCCAAACCTGTTGAAATGACTCCGCAGGAAGCCTTTTGATTACATACCAGAGCTGACGATGGAATCATTGCAGTTGAACCTCACCGCTGCAAAACCATCTTCGACCTGGACCTATCTTCTTTAGACAATTTACTCAACTCACTCGTTGATATCCAAACTTCCAAAGTCTCTTTAGATCCCTGGCCGACTCTTTCCACTGATCAGTCGTAAAAACACTCATCGAAACGTCTCTGCTGAAGAATGCAAAGCTCAGGCACGGGGTCTGGATTTGATTTATGCCACACTGACATTTTGGAAGCAATTTCATTGCCGTAGCCCGCAGGAGCTGAGGAGAAAATATACAGTGGTCCAGGTGCTGTGACCTGTCATTGACCAGACTCGCTTTATGATCAATCGAGGCCAATAGAGCAGTATGATTCCCGCTACCTTTAGTACTTGGGAATTTCGTCGCCTGGCGACTGACATTTCAATGCATCACGATCAGCCCAAACTGCACTCTTTCTTTCGCCTCGCCTACACTCAAGTTACATTTCTGTGTTTGTGTGCTTATGGACAACACTCAAGAAGTTTGGCTCAATGGCCTACTGTCGTACTCGTAGACCCAATGCTCCTGTCAGTCGCACTTCAAGTTATGTTGTGTAACGTGGGTAGCGGGCCGTGCTCTGTTAATGGATACGTGTGAAAAATGATCGATAATCGCGCATACAAGGGAGCTTCACAACACTCCAACCATTTCACACGTCCGGATCTTGCAATTGAGCTTGGTCTGTCTATGTATATTAGAGAAACTAATTCAAGACCACTATAGTTGATGAAAAGAAATGGCCTGCTTATCGTTTGCCCTGATTTCAAAATGATGGAGTATCGAGCCTAGACTAAACCAGATTGAAACCAGATACCCTCACTAAGCGATCTCAAATTGACACTGGCCAATCTCCGAACGAATACTTGCACCATGCAAAAGGAATGTCCCGCAATGTCGTGATAACATACTTAAATCTTGGAGCAGATCCACCCCACTGGCATGTTTCGATGTTTATCAAGTTGAGCGGTGGTGAAGCGTCCATCAAAGCACCAATTGGATCAACCCTGCGCAAAATGCATACTGCGCAGCTCCCACAGTTGTTACCACCTGCGGAGCTTATGGACAACTTATGACGCTTCAAAGCTTTCAGCACTGTACACCCGATACCACATGCTTTTGATCCAGGCAAAGTGAATGAATTAGGACTACAAGTTGGCAGAACATGAAACGTCACTAGTGGCGGCCTTTGATCTTCCAGCTACTGTTGCAATCCTCGCTGATTGCTGGCCGGCCGCCAACCATACCGATTGACAGCTTGATGTTCTAGTATCTCGGGTGTTGTACTCGATACGATAATCTAGCTTTCAAATTACTGGACAATTTGTGGCCAATATACAGACGGTCCGTAGTTGCCAAGCAATTGCCGTGAAAAGGCAAGTGATCGAATGTTTCCATGGATCCCTGAGATTCTAGCTCTCGTCCGTCAATCGTGAAACTCCCTCCTCAGGGTGCAAAGACGCTACTCAATGGAGCAGATTGGGAGCAAGCGAAATTTAGCTTCTGGAGCGCACACGGCCACTTTCATACTCTTCGACGGCAGATACAGGTTCCGCGGACTCTGCCATATGTAGCAATCCGATCCGCCAGCTACTCACTCGGGACCATCCGTCTAAGCCAAAGCAGGGAAAATGCAGTGATCCATCACTGCGGAACAGCTGGATCAGCCATAACTGCTTACTCGGCATTCGCCTAAGCCAAAACGGGGAAAATGCAGTGATCCATCACATCTGAACAGTCAGGAGTCAGGGCAGGTTCTTCACATCATGCCTGACACTGCATGAAAAAACTCGGGGATTAACCTTCACAATGTTCTTGATTATTTGAAACACTCCAGCTTGAGGTAGAAAATGATCTGGAATTCGTTTGAAAAAATGTCTCCGAGACGTACCTGAGGCAATAAGAGGTCCCAGAGTCCCTAACGACAGCAACTGTGCCCTATTCTCGTAAGTTGACAGGGTAGTTCAGCCTTCTGGCGGGTGCTGGACCTTCCAGCGGAATGCTCTACGGCCATGGCTTCTGGTTTCAACTTGCCCTTTTCAGGAGCCTGAAAACGTATAAAAGGGTCGTCCTCTGGGCTCTTTCACTTCACCAGTGCTGGCCACTAGTCATCGTATCACTGCCCAACGTTGATCGTTCCGCATTACTACTATGAGATACTCTTACCTTTCATCTGCCGTGATTCTCTTTTTCTACACCTCTGGGCTCACTTCTGCTGCCACTATTGCTCGTCGGTAAGTTGCTCAATCCTCAGACATTATCAGGCTGCTCACCGTCCGGGTCTAGCCAAGTCGATTCCTCGTCCATCGTCGCTCGTAACGATGGGGGCAGATATGTACTCGTCGCTCGAGGCAATTCCATCAGCATGTACACCGACTTTGAGAAAGATCTCGGTGATCTCGAAGCGGCGGAGACTGCTGGCGACGAAGCCAAAGCGAAAAAGTACCACGAGAAGATGGAGAAGGGATTGAAGAAACAGGACGATTCCATCCGCAAACTGGACGAGAAGACCAAGAAAGCGCTTGACAAAGAGTATGTTGTCTTGTTTTGCATATCCCAGTACTGACATGACGATCTCCAGAATAGCCAAAGCTGAAAAGATCCGGACCAAACTGTAAGAGTTATACTCTCTGTTGGAAAGCATGCGCTCATTGCAATTGAACAGCGATGCGGCTAGTGCCCATTTCAATGACTGGATCAAGAAGCTTAACGCCGACCCCACTGGCAAGGGCAAGAAGAAGCGGGAATTGGTTCGCCGTGGCAACAGCATCAGCATGTACACCGACTTTGAGAAAGATCTCGGTGATCTCGAAGCAGCGGAGACTGCTGGCGACGAAGCCAAAGCGAAAAAGTACCACGAGAAGATGGAGAAGGGATTGAAGAAACAGGACGATTCCATCCGCAAACTGGACGAGAAGACCAAGAAAGCGCTCGACAAAGAGTATGTTGTCTTGCTTTGCATATCCCAGTATTGACATGAGGATCTCCAGAATAGCCAAAGCTGAAAAGATCCGGACCAAACTGTAAGAGTTATACTCTCTGGTGCAAAATATTCGCTCATTGTAATTGGATAGCGATGCCGCCAGTGCCCATTTCAATGACTGGATCAAGAAGCTGAACGCCGACCCCAGTGGCAAGGGCAAGAAGAAGAAGTAGAGGAACGGAGTTGAAGAGAGTAGCGTTTCAATCGTAGTAGTAGGATACCAGCACGCCTTGACGGCAGCTACAATCAACAC